>JAODTR010062142.1:0-16759 GCA_025399935.1 Amblyopsis rosae
TTCATTGTTTCTTATTTCTTTTTATTTAATTGCACTTGTTCCCTTCATCCTTTGTTCAAATGTTTTTAACTGTAAAGTACGTTGAGTTGCACATTTGTGTATGAAAGGTGCTATACAAATAAAGTTTATTATTATATTATTATTATTACATGCATGTACAACCATACATCCCATGTGCTAGCCATCACACGTATAACAGTATTTTAATTAAATGTGTGATGTAGCAAGATGGAGGTCATTGCGATGTAAAGTGTGACACAGTAAATACATTGTAAAAGTAATCCTATTAGGTCCAGATTCCCCATTAGGATGTCTATTTCTGTCCACACATGACAAGGCACCAGTCAAAGTAAAGGCAGCTAGATGAATATGCAAAGGACGTTCATATAGTTATACTAGATTTCTAGTTTAAAGACAAAACATCTGTTTGAAAACACAAAAGGAATCATATGATATTATTTAATGTAGTATTTGAGAAAAACCAGGCAAGCATGTGTCATGACCTCATTTCAATGTAAACATGTAACGGTAGAGCATGGTTAACCATTATGCATTTCTTGTTTCGTTGCTGGTGTTAAAAATCAAAGATGGCTGCTTGAAGTGCCTAATGCTATTGCAACTTAACTTAGCTTTGTCGTGAACTGTGCTTCATTGCGTAGGATTTCCTATACAGTATGTGAGCACTTACATTGGCAATAGACAAACTACCTCCCATCAACAGCAAGATGTTATTCAAAGTGATTGTGATGTTTCCTCTTGCATCTGTATTCTCTTAGTACATGTTAAAATAAACATCAGCATGGATTAGGCTAATATCCACCCTTCTTGTACCAATGCACTGCAACTCAGCATCACAAGTCTAGGTTGACATTACTTTTTTGGAGCAATATCTATAATATATATCCTGAGACTCATTTGCATGCTATACGAGCCCTGAGAACAAATCTGATTTGAAAATTGCGTAGGGCGCAAAAAAAACAAAAACACAACCCCCACAATTTACCTTCTCTCCAGACATGTGGCCTCCAACTTCAGCCCTTACAAAATATGTGCTTCTTTTTTAGAGGTTCATATATTTTATTTTTTAAAGAAGAAGGCTGCTCGGAGTAGATAATGAGAGAGAAAGAAAGCCCTGTGTTCACTGCATCTCCATCAGCAGAAAGGTGTTGTTAATAGGATTTATGTGCAAAGCCATCTGCCCTGTTGGGTCACGTCAACAGGAGGAACCAACTGGAGCTTGGGAGGAGGGGACAGCTTGTTTGTTTGGACACTGTTGGTACACACAGGTCCACTGTGTGTAAAACTAGCATTCAATGCAACAGCTGTCTGTCATCATCAGACCTCCTGGCCTCCCTCTTCACAGCTATTAGCTCAGATGGTAATAGCATGCCACTGGATAATTGAAGTCAGAGCTGATGTAGTTTAGAGACTAGTGCAACTTTTCCCATTAAGAAACAATAAAAATATGTTTACCTGCTGCTGCACCAAAACATTATCATCATCTTGGAATCTGAGTCAACATAGTGAATAAAAATAAAAGCAAATTCATATTTTATTTCTAACATAGTCAGCATGATAATAATTTGCTTGTAGCAAGAGGGGGATGTTTAGAGAAAGCAATGCTATTAGTATACTATCATTTTAAATACTGCATTTGCTATGTATACCCCCACCAAAGTCATTTGTCAGGTTTAAAAAAGTATAATGTTTTCAATTTTAATGAAAACATTATAGTACTTTCTATATTCCCACAGTGAAGTATTCGTCTACAGGTAATTGTTTAGCCCTAACTGGCTAGAAACAGGGAATGGCAATGTGGTGAAAGCCATAGAAATTAAATTTCTCACCTGTTCACTCTCCAGACGTCTTTCAGAGTGTCTTTTTGAAGAGGCATGGTCCATTCAAGAGGGGGTTGTTGTTATTTCCTCTGTATGAATAAACAGATGATAAACAGAAGCATATTATGCAAATAAATATATGTAGGGCTTGTTTGTGCAAATCAATTTGGTAATGTCTGCTCTACAGTACATTTAGGAACTTGGTCCCTTATCAAATACCTTATAATGAAATGTTAATGGGGCTATATCATTCCAGCTTTTCTTCCCCACTGAGTGGGTGTTACATTTGTATACCATGCCCTATTGATTTACTTTTTAATTGGGGATGACAAAATAGATCAGGTTACATTTTTGTATTTTGGCCACATAACTGGAAAAACCTGAATACTTTGAACTCATCCTGCTTTCGGATGAGTGTGTACTGTATGTGTTGATGTGTGATTGTTAATAATGAGGGTTCTATACAGCAGCCAATCAGCCAATCAGAGCACTGTTGAATTTAAATAAAAACACTGCCCACAGAAAACAGCCTGGTCTTACAAATTGACAGAAAAACATGCTAGAAATATGGCTTTAGATGGGTTAGATGTGTATTTATTACATACAACATAGAATTGTTGAAATAACTGAGAAAGATAAAAGCCTAGTAGTTGTAATGACATAATCAGAAAACAGTTAACCACTGAACCATGATTTAAATATCAAAACGTGCACATGTCAAACAAAGACATAAAACAACACAACACAGTTATTGCCTGACCTGTTAGCTGTTATCATGAACTGCAGTGTTGCTTCAGATCTCTTTCAAGGGTGTGAAGGATCCACACGAGGGTCGCTGCACATCCAGCGACAGCCCATGGGGTCATGTGACCTGACGTCTAAGAGGATTTGACATCAACATGTCCACGCATGGACTCCCATCTTTAAACCAGACATTTTGATCCCCCTTCAATTTGGATTACTTTATTCAGTCACACACCATCTGTGAGCATTCCCAGGTTTTTTTCTTTTAAATCATTGAACAATTGTAAAGTTTACAAGATAACTTCTGTTCACTATTATGCATACTAAATCATGTTTTACACTTGTTTTACACTATTAATTATAAAAAGGCTAAATTAAAGCATGTTCAATTATTTCATTGTAATAAAGTAAATATCCTAAATTATTTTAAAACCAGTTCCTAGTTCGAGTGGTGGTGTGAGAATTATGATGGTTAACTGTCTGCCTTCCCAAAAAGGTCCAATATAAAAATGCGATTTCTTTTAACAGTCACAAGAGGGCACTCTATCTCAAGAGTGATATGTAAGGAACCATGTGGCACAAGCACGGAAAAGGAATGAAAAGGAAACACACACACACCTACACACACACACACACACAAATTTTAAATATGAAAATGTTGTTTGCAATAATGAAATACAAATAATGATTTATCTTAAGAACAAAAGTCTCACTTTTGAGAAGCCATTAGTGGGAGTAGAATAAGCTTCAAATACAATGTAACACGTCACAGGTAGTTCTAAGCACCAATAGCATTATATTTTGAATGTATACAGTGTAGTACTAACCATAGAACGAATAACTACTAACACACATTTCACTAAACAATTACTGGGTCCAGTGTAACCCGACAAATGGTTGTGTTGGCATTTCTATAACAATTGAAAGTAACATGGGAGCTGGCAATATGCCTAAGGCCAGTGACCTCACGGGAGTTAAGAAGAGGCCATCTGGATCTTAAAGAGACAGTTACTACAGAACGCTACAGAACAGTGTATGCTACTGTATGTTTCAAAGCATTGCTTTTTCACTCCTAATTCAAATCTTCTTATTTTTTATGGAGCAATGGTAAACATAGCTAAGGCAAGGGCAATACCAAAGGGACTATAAAACCCACTTGTACCGCATCAACAACTGTAAAAACAAACCTGAATGAAATAAAAACACATTAATCATAGTTATGGCCGAAAAGGGAGAGCAGTAACACAAACATTAAGATTGGGGGGAATTATGTTAAATACATACGAGGTAGAATGCTGAGAGTGTTTGAGAGGGAATAATAATGTATATTTTAGTTGGGCCATGGGTTTAGCGCTGAAACAGCACGTTGGTGAGGACATGAACCCTTTGGCACTGTAAGGCCAGTGAATCATCAACAGAGCAAGCCCATATCTCAGGAAGCGCAAACAATGAAGACAAAACAGGAAAATCTGGGTTAAATTAATCTATCCGCAAGGGAGAGTAGCATGGGAGAAAGGGAGGGAGAAATAGACAGAGAGTAAGAGAGAGTAAGAGAGAGAGAGAGAGAGAGAGAGAGAGAGAGATGATACGTAGACAATGGCAGGAGGGCCTTTTTCCATTCACTAAATGGTATGATGTTATTCATGACCAGAATAGGCTCCTGGGCATATACAGGATAATGACAAACTATAGCTGAAGCTTTATGATCATATAAGGTCACATTATAGACCAATGTGACAACAAATATAGGTTAGAACATATTTTTTTAAGTACAGGACAGTAGTCAATATACAATATATGCATACTGTACACATACACATTAAAAACATTTTAAAAACACATGTTCCACCTTTTGTAAGACACTATTTTCTAATATTATTACAATTTTCTTACCAGCCTCAATCATTAGCTGCTTTGTAAATAAAGACCATATAATATCAAACAAAGAGCAAATATCGACCCCTCTCACAAGCTTTTAACATCTTCCCCTGACCAGTACAGCTTCCCATCTAGAAAAGGAAACCACATTTCCACATCAAAATCAGTTTTTTTAGAGTGGACAACAGGATTTTATATTTGAGTAACTAGTGCATTCGACTACTGTACTGTATCATTCCTCCAGTATATAACCATTGATTATAAAATGTTCTACGTTGTATAACATGCAAAAGCCAGCAGAAGTATGAAT
The DNA here is from genome assembly GCA_025399935.1 of Amblyopsis rosae. Classification (NCBI taxonomy): domain Eukaryota; kingdom Metazoa; phylum Chordata; class Actinopteri; order Percopsiformes; family Amblyopsidae; genus Amblyopsis; species Amblyopsis rosae. The sequence continues at coordinate 4,771 of JAODTR010062142.1, forward strand.
ATGTGGGATTATTTCATAGAGCTTGGGTCCACATTGAAATATGACAAATGTACAGTACTGTAAATGATCATACAATCACGTTAGATGACGTGACAGATTTGGTGCAGGCATATTAGCTCCCATGTTGCAGTGTTTTATAAAGCTTAAATATAAATTTGAATACAATGTTCCCTTTATCAAGAGGCAGTTAACAGGCTCATCATTCACCGGCTGCACAATTAATGGAAATGTGCAATATATGGTACATAGCTTTTTAGCCAAAGAAATAAATGTGTTGATTGGAAAATTCACAGCATAGACAAATCTAAATCTACTCATTATGTTGCGTCTTACAATTAAAATACTGTATGTAAAGCATACTACTGTACTGTGTGTGTTTCAATGACAAAGGAGGAAAAAAGGTAGGTTACAGCAAAATAAAACTAAATGTGGTGCTATAGCAACCATTAAGGCCAATTGAATTTCCAGCAGTATAAAACAGACGTGAATGAACACATGTATGCGAGCACACACACACACACACACACACACACACACACACACCTACACACACACGCACACACACACACACACACACACACAGGCCCACATGTAGTCATTAAGTATCATTACAGCCGATGACCATGTGCACAGACTTTGCTGTAGCCTGCAAAGCACATTATGTATGTGACAACACAAACCATTTTATGATGCATGGGCCAATTTCAGGTCTTGACAAACTAAGCTTTTCTTTGCGATTAATGCATGTTTCTTGCCAATGCTAGCGCCTGTTAGCGGCCCTTGCCTGGGAACAGCGTGTGACGAGTTTACGATGTGTAGACGCCACTTGCTGTGTTCTCCCAAGACAACCTTGTTTTTATAACGGCATAAGAGCAAACAGCCCAGAGTCAGTTTTGACATGCATTTTATCTTTGTTATAACTACAGTAGGCTATGCAACCATGTGAACATCAGCCACCCCTCCAACCTCTCATTCCACAGATAGCTGTGTGAAGTGGTCTCTGAATCAAGATAAGTGTGATGAGGTTCATGGCTGTGCAAAGAGGACATTTATTTAACAGATTAATGAACCTGATTAATGGGAAACACCACCACCAGATGAGGGTGGAAAGGGTTTATGATGTTTGTGTTAGTTAAACATTTGAATGCCCCCAAATAGGTGTGGCATATAAAGCCCAAGAATGCCCAAAACAGCTGTGATTTGGTTGGACTTAACCACCGTAACAGGTTCTAAGAGTCTTATGTTCATTCTTCCTTGTTTCTTTACAGATAATGTCATTTGAATATAGGCTAATGCGACCAATAGGTCAGCCATAACTGAGACCCAGTCAGATTCATACTGCCAGTGACAAAACCATTTAAACCAGTCACATTATGTGGTCTAACAGTGAATCATTTAGTACCTACTTCATTCCTGAAAAGAAAAACTATGTCATGTTAATCCCCACCTGGTGTGCGACAATAACATTAAATAGCCATATTGTTTTACCTGCAATATCTGTTAAATTCTTGTATTAAATAATTACCCAAATAAATGACTTCTTTGCAATTGTTCAGTCCTGTTGCCAAATGACTTTGCCCATCTGTCATGTACCATGTGTAAAGATTCTCCTTCTGCTCCGCCTTACCCTGGCATAGCACACAGATAAACAACCGTGACACGGCAAGGAGGAAACATTGTCCTCACATGGCACATGTCCAGACACACAGTTGCGAAAAACAATTTAAAATAAGGCAGTTCTCTCGCCTGTCAGGTCAATAGCACCAGACAGTTTCAAATCAGGACCCCCTTGCAAACGTTCGATTAAAACTGTTGCACAGTGTTCAGTGTGTTCACACTGACACAGTTAGACGTCTTTACCATTAGTCATTGTAAAGATAAGCAAATGTAAGGACACTGAGCACACTAGCTGTAAGTGGAGGGCAGATTGAGAACCTTGTGTGAACTGTAACCCAAGCAGCAGGCTTCCTCGTGAGAGCTTAACACACATTTCAAATGGAGGACGTGATATCCAGGAAATAGGGGCTCTTGGCTGCATTTCCCATGTGCGCGTGCATTAGCAGTGTGTGTGTGTGTGTACAGTGTTCTTGGCGAGTGTTTACGTCGCCGTGTGTCCTTATGTCTGCGACACCACCGTGTCCACAGTGAACAGATGCCATATGCTGGCATGACTGCTATAGAAGTGGGAGTGAAGCTCTGAGAATGGGCAGTATACCCAGGAGAGGGAGAGGGAGAGAGAGAGAGAGAGAGAGAGAGAGAGAGAGAGAGGCGAGGACAACCAGCGCTGCTTGTTGGAGGCTTGTCCCCAGTGTTTTTGAAACAGGCAGCCCTTTTTTGAAACGGTGCCAATGGAGGCTGGCCTAAGCTGTTGTGCAGCTGAAACTTTTACAAGCTTAGTGCTCGCAAGCAGGAAGCAAGAGACACCGAGACGCATTTGCAAAGGGAGTTTGAAGATCCGCTCCTTCTCAACCTTCTGGCTGAGGTATCACAAGCCGAATGCGTTCATTTATGCTGCCTTTGTTCAATTTTCAACTAGAAATGATACAAGCAACCACACAGGGCTATTCTGGAAGGAAGGATTGCTTGAGACGAGAAAGGATTTAAATGCAAGGACACTAAATAATAAAAGTAAAAAAATCTGAAGAGAGAATGACGTCACATAAGAAGCTGTCTTGGATATTGCCTGAGGAGAGAGGGGGACACGTTTTAAATGAAAGCATACATTAGGAGTGAGACTTCTTTGTTTTTGTAAATCACACTTGGTGCTAAAACAAAAGTTATATTTAGTGCCATTCTGATTCTAGCAGCTGACCAATTCGTCACCCACATTTTCGTTTATGGGTCAAACAGATTTCTTGACGTTAAGGAATGACCACTAAGCATGTTGTCTTAAACATCCAGTTTCAAACCTTTGTCAATGTATCGATGTCAAACAAATGATTGATTATAGCATTACAATCAAACATATACCATTAGGATATTTTTATATCTATAAATCAAAATAAAAACACAGGCAGGTGCAGAACAGCTATACACGAATGGAATGATTACCGAAAATGGGAAACACGAGGCATGTACTACCTGGGATGGGTGCCAACTGCTGACAAAAGACTTTACTGCTGGGCTTTGAGAGAAGTCTGTAAGTTGGTCTCATTTGCTTGGGAATATCTGGCAGAGAATTGTCTAGAAATGGTCTAGCTAAAGCTGCCACACTGTTTGGTGTTGATTCAAGACTGCATGTAAGTACTGATTTGTTGTACTTCTTATCATCACATCTTGTTCTTCCCCATTCTCATTAGTCTCCATCGTTCTCCCTGGGCAGTGCAGCCAACAGTGAAGTCACAGATATTTATTGACATGTACCTGACATGGATCATCCCTTTTGTAAGGAGAGGACACCTGAAAGCACTGACCACATGTTTATAAAACTAAACGCACTACACACCGTCGACTCTCTTTGGTACATCTATCCAAAAGCTTTTATGACCTCATGATTCCCTTTTCCGTGTGCTTCTCTCTCTTGGCAGCGGGGCAAAAGTGGGCAGGGAGAGAGGAGGGCATGGCCTAGAAAGTGCTCTCAAGCCCCAGCCCCTAGCTGTTCCAGTGGGGTTGCTTGCTAGTGCACCACTCAGCCTTTTTCCTAGCCTTACAGGCGAAAGAGGGATGTGGAAATGCATTCTTGTCTCCTTTACATCCCGCCTTTTTTCCACCTCCAGCCATGGCACCACTCGCCTGTCCTAAGCAAAATCTCACCTTGAGGTATTTCAACATTTTCGATTCCGCTTTGATTCTGTATAGGCCTTAGGGTTCCTCTTTCTTCATTCCTTTCTATTGAACATTAACACTTGGTCTGCTTCTACTGTATGTGTATGGTGAGCTTACAGTACTGAAATGTTTGCCATTTCTGTTCGATTGAGGTACAGTCAAACACTGCATTGTGATTTTATGTTACAGACATTGGAAACCGTTAAGAGTAAATGTTTTGTGAATATAGTTAACATTCTCGCTAGATCTATCTATTCCGTAGCACAAATGCCTTGAGACAAACGGTTAATTGTGTCACACAGGAAATGTTTAAAAGCGAAATAATGTACAGTGTTTAGTGTTAGTGTGAGGAGTCTAAAACACGTTATTTTCAGAGGTGGGGCTACAACAAACAAATGTGACTCTTGGAAGATATTCTTTACAGGTTCATGAGGAAGCACAGGATTTAAAGGAATTGAGACAGTTTCGGTAACAGGTTTTGTTACAGGATTACATATTAGGTAGGTGAGGGAATCTTTGAAAACCCTCATACCTTTTAGTAATATGCCTGGAATTTTGTCACAAAATTAAGTGGTCCAAATTTAAAACAAATATCCTCCAAAATTATGTAAAAACTCTGCAACTACAGTAGCAAGCAAGCAAGCAATATGTTTCTTGAGGTGGTCATGAATGTATTTTTGCTTTTCACAGGCCTGTGTTCAGGAACCAGTATGAACAAGATCATTCTGATGCAAGAATTGTTCTATACATGAAGGCGCTTGTAGGGGTCGTTTTGGTTACTCTTTTCTTCAGTGATGTCTTTTGGAAACATAAATGTTACACTTATTACAGTGTATTTTATTATATTACAGTAGTGGACAGTTTACTGATTTTGCCATTTTTTTTGGGGCACGTTTAGGGTAAAGGTTTGTGTTAATAATTTCTGTAAATGTGGGAATTTGTGTTTGGATTTGTTTACATGCTAGTCAGCAGTGTGTGTGCGTGTGTGTGTGTGCGTGCGCGTGTGTGTGTGTGTGTGTGTGCAATATTCAAAGAAGAAACTGAAAAGTGTAGCAGGGGAAAAGGGAGGGAAACGGTGGGACGGGCCGAGAATGAGCTAATTGCCTCCTCCCCCTGCTATCCTCAGATGAACTTGCCTATGCAGCTTGACGACATGTTTTTCGGAAAGCCATTCACATCCTCTGCTATTTGCGTCTCCCCGCCCCTGGTTGCCGTGGCGCTGAGGTTAGACAGATCAAAGTCAAACTACTTCTTTGGCTGCTGTCGTTATCAGGGTATAGACTGTAATATGTGTTTGTTAGCATTCATTCAAAGGATTTTCACGTTGCTTATCGAAATCTTCACAAAATTGCCATGCACTCCAGATTATGTGAAAGGAATAAGCCTATTCCTTGCATGTTTTTGTTTTTTAAAAGCATTTTCAAAGAGATTTATGAAATGTTTTTAGTAAATCACATATGTTTAAACAAACATTTTCACTGCTGACAAAGTGTTTCACATCTGAATATTTCAAATAGTTATAAACTCTACTATTGTGTTATCCTCAACATAAGAAGACTAAATATATCATAAGTCACTCTGTATCGACTGCTAAGGGCAATGAATGATGAATGAATGATGAAAACTGTACAGACCCGTTGAAATGTGTTTCTAACCAATCACCTCTCAGTGTATCATCTTAGTTCATATTACAAACACCATAAAAACAAACGTGTCTGGCAAGATACATATCTAGGTTTGCAATATAACAATCTTTGTGCATAGGCAAATTATCTTTGTGAAGAAATATGCTTAAAAAAATCAGTATCAGTATATAATATCAGATTTTTTTGCCACGCACACGCACACACACACACACACACAGACCTCTACAATAGTACTCTATCCAAAAAAACAACATAGTGTTTTTTTTTCCATACAATAAAAAAAAATTACTGTTACCAGGTTACTTTCCGTAAATCATATATTGTGGATGGTGTATGCATGGTTAGATATGACATTTAGTTTTTGCTGTATGTGAATTATAACATAGATAAAGAAATGTTAACTCTATAATCTTAAAGAAAGCAAAAATGACCAACTAGTCTGTTTTACTTAATGTAAGGTAGAATGGATTGGCTCAAAAGATATATACGAAATCAGTTTGTTATATGTTTTTAGTGAAGAGATAAGACAACATGAGAAACAGATAAATACACATTTACACAAAACAATACCTATATTTTTATATTTGATTTGTGCACATGGCTAGATTATATGATACATTCATGCTGCAGCAAGCTGTACAGTATGGAACCATACTGTACATTGCCACAGACACCCTTACAGATATAGAATTCACTGTAAAAAAATATCTATTTTTGTTTTTCCTTTGTTATATTGTCAGGTACATTTATTAGTGCATTTACTTGACCAACCTGAATAAATATCACAATATTTCAGTTAAATTATAATATAATTGGTTGGCCACAAGAGGGTAGTATTGAGCAGAAACAGACACATACCTGTACACTGGCATGAGCATGTATGTGTGTGATTTGTATGTGCTTTCAGAAAGACGTTTTTGTTGAAAGTCATCTTGGCACACATACATTGCCAGGTTTCTTGGCAATATATATACTGTATATAAGTGCATTGGTAATACAAACTTTATCTTTTATTTCACTCAGTTATTTTTTGTGTTTTGTTGTTTCACATGAACGAGCTCAATTGCGATGGGTTTATTTGTGTTTTCGTAGCAACTGATCCTTTCAGACACAAGGGAAGCAAATTGCTTTAATGTTTTCATAGCTGAAATTATCTGATTTTACTCCTTGTCTTTTTAATTAAATAAACAGTGGGCATTGGTTTCCCAATCTCTTTAATTTTGAGTAGTAAAAAATCTAATGGCCTTTCCAAAATTCTACACTTAAAGTGGAGTCAGCAATGCTGAAAAAAGACGGTCCTTTCTCTATAAAACAACAAAACAAAACCCAACCTCCCAACTTGGACACGCAATGACGAGGCTGGGATGGTTTCTGTGTGGTGTAGTCTGCTAGCCTGGTGTAACCTGACCATATTCACTTTGAGAATAGGTATTGGGAAGTGTTCGCAGTCTTATCCTCCTACTTGGCATACCTACCAATCACCAAATAGAGAAGCTCCAAGCAGGAATACCATTGGTCTCATCGGACAAGAGCCTGTTCTGCATGAAGCCAGATAGGGATACAAAAGTGAGTGAGAGAGGATGTAGTGCCAGCTTATTGACTTTGTAGCTGAACAGGTGATATTTAGCTACAAAGTCAATAAGCTGGCATTGTTATAAGTAATAGGCTTCCTGTGTAGTCTTACAATTAGAATAATTTCACAACTGGGCAAATCGACAAATTAAGTTGAATTTTAAAAGGTGTAATGAGTTTGATTCCATTTGCCGTCTAATTAATTCTACATCTCTATTATGGCCTCCCACTTTCTGCTGCCCTTGTGCCTTTTATTCTGCTCTGAGCATGCCCTGCCACTTCCAAAGACTCATGGCCTGCCAAAACATTTCCATCACTGTCTGCCTTAATTAGGACAAAGAAGAATTCAAAATGTTAATAAACGTCCCTGCTGCTATTCAGCAGCTACGGTTCACATGCTAATTTATGCAAAGTGTCCAGCCTTTGGTTTTACCAATGTCTGAGATAACAGTGTTTGGGTTTTTCAGTCAATCCAGCCAGTCTGGCTTGTGAAAGAGCTCTGCCTATCTTGCACCCCTGTCCCAGTTTCTAGTTGGCACTGAAATATAATTCCCTAATATTAAAGGTTTCCCAATAAAACATTTGAACAAATATTTGAGTTTAAATAGAATCAAGAAAAAAAAAACTATCTTATTCTATTAGCCAATTTATACATTTAAAATAATTTGAAATCCCATTTGAATTGCTTATACATATTTTTTTGTACCAGGTTTATACTAAACAATTCTCTAAAATGCACAATTTATCACTCTAATTGCATTATATCAAAATTGACTAAACTTTCATTATACAGAATAGCTGAGACTTGTATAGTACTTGAGTTAATGTTTGACATTTGACATTTCTTGATTTAAATTTTTTTACTTTACTCAAGCAAAGTTGATATAGTCACATAAAGTTACGTGTGCATCTAGAAAGCATGGACATACTATATTGTCATTTTTACTTATTTACAATCTTAAATAAGTAACTCTGTGATGAGTTTCACTACAGGATAAATCACAATGCCAGAATCAACTAGCAGCAATAACATCTTTGAAAATCCAATATTATATATATATATATATATATATATAGAGAGAGAGAGAGAGAGAGAGAGAGCTCTGTGGGTGCTGAAAAAAATAATTAGCTACTTCAGCCCTAACATCAATATCCTATAGCCTTCTCAACGTGTTTCCAATGTGTGGGGCAGAGCTGAGGGAGCATCTTATGGTATTGAAGGGAGACATGTTTTATTCTAATTCATACCTTTATGCTCCCATAAAGCGTACCCATGTCTCTTCATTTTTGTTTTACAGTAAATCTGATAGACTTCATTTCCACCTTGGACCATGCATCTGTTCTTGAGGCTGAGGTAGTAGATTGAATAGTTGTGGGGAAATATCCTCTCTGAGATAACTATACAATCTACTGTCTTTCCTAAGGGGACAGACTTACCTTCTGTGATGTTGGAAACATCACATTGGATCCACCAATGATCCACCGATGAAGATGCCAGCCTGAATTTGTATGCCTTGCTTAGAATGCTTTGGTTTCATTTGTTACACATAAAGCAACACTGATTTACGAGGCCTTACAAGATGAGGTAGTAGGTTGTATAGTTTGTGGGATGGATTAAGTCCTATTATGGTGATAACTATACAGTCTATTGCCTTCCTTGAGAGGCATGAAGAACTCTCAGAACATGAAGCTGTGAAGAAACTCGGCTCTGTAATGTGCTGCAAATGAATTTCAAAATAACGTAAAGTAAAACATGCAACAATTTTTATTAGTTGATATTTATAACTCTAAAGTTCAATGAACTATTCATGAAAATATAAATAAAACATTTAACAACCAAGGATGCATTTAATACATTTTTGTATAATTTCAAAGATTTAAAGATAATCATGTTCTGGTAAAAATGTGTGCATGACATCACTGGTCAGAAAGAAAATAAGCATTGACTTCTTGTAAAAAAAAAAAAACAATAGATAGAATATTTGCTTTTCATAGACCACAATAATCACAATAAAAATGGTGGTCTATGAGCATCAAATATCAAATATGCAGCAATTTCATTATTATACAGCTGTCTTAACCATATCATTTTATGTGTAGCAACTGCACTAATTTGTTTTTATTTCATGTTGTGCATGAGGGTTCGATTAATTCTCTAAACTATTTGAGAATTGATCCATAACCCTTTTCCATTACTATTTTAGTTAATACTGTAATGTTTAAAAAATATATTTAGAGAAAGCATTGAAGACAATACTGAATGATAACAGATTCAACAGCAGATGCTGTTTGTATTGTATACTGCACTGTATTCCATTTCCTGTCATATATTGTGTCTTTATTTAATGAGTTAACAAGTGTACTCATCCACACAAAGAATACGTTCACAATCTTTAAAATGTAAGTTGGTGTAGTAAATGTGTCACTGCCAAATATAAACAATAAACAGGGTCAATCAAATGTGTTTTTATATTTTGTTCGTGGAATGCATTATAGATAGCTTTTTCTTGATTTGATTTGCAATTGTTAAGATGCTGGACTCAAATTAATCAAACATAATAACAAAGTTCAATATTAAATATAGAAATTGTTACACTTTATGTAGGTAGGTGTTTTAGAGCTATACATTGTGTCAGACATCTACTAAGTGAAATGCTCTGAGGATATCTACTCTATAGGTGAGAGCTGATTTAGATTCAGGAGGCTTCTGACCAATCGTGGCCTCTTTTTTTACCTGATACAGTCTATTAAATCTACCTCCCCTGTCAATAATGCACACATAAAGCTATGACAGGTTGTCAACGGTGCTTTGCAACAGCAGACCAGTCCAGCAGGCTCCAGAGGGAGCAGAGGAAGATGAGGTGGGTTTTCAAGTTGCTAGTTTACTAAATCTTATCTTTCCTTTTTAATTAGCTATATACAAAGGTTATTAAAATCACAGTTTCACTAGGCAACTCAACAAAGAAACCTTGCCACAGGCACTTCTATATGCCCTCCCCAATATTGCACAATGCCCAATCCACATTAATACACTATAAAACATATTTGGAAAGCACATTAACTAAGGAAAAAATTATGGGAGGATGGAACACCTTAATAAGTAGCTATGTGATAACAAACAATTTATGTTCTCAAAATATAGATGTTATGTTTATACTTAGAAACAAGTTTGTCAGTATAGTTTTTGCTACTAGAATACCGATACGTTGTATGAGAATTTGCCTCTCATGCAATTTCCATGGTGGAGGGAATGGCTGGAGGTTAATAAGAATAACCTTGATAAACATAAATTGGAAATAGAAAACTTTGAAATACATTGATATAAAGATTGTAGGCTACACCTATGGCTCCTTATAAACATTAGAACCTAACACAATACTGCATGTACAGACTGCACTGCTTCTCCAAATACTTCAATACAGATTTAAAGGCAGGATCAAAAGCTCAAATTTAAACAGTATCGCTCCATGGTCCTCCACGGTCCTCCACAGCGGTCCTCAAACATCGAAATGCATTGTGAAGCAAAGCGTAGTCGCTACTACAGCTTTGTTGTGAGCAGTGTTCGCCGCTTTGGTTATGTTACTATTTACAGAGCCAGGGCTGTGTAGAAGTAACAAATACTTTTTTTCAACATGCACAAAGAATGGTAAGCTAGTGAAATGCAAGGAGATATTTGTTGAATTTGACAAAAAGTGTATTTAGCTTGCAATTGCTGACTATACCTTTAAAGGTAAATGGTTGTAATCTAAAACACTTTTTGTCAAATATCTGCTGGCATCTTATACTTCTACAGAGCACTGGGAGCACCTTAGGTGTTTTGCTTTGATTTAATAAATTACTACGGCGCAATGTACCCGGTACCAACACAGCACCAATTAAGACAAAAAACCCTAACTTAACTTATTTTGGTATTTGAACGGTTAAATACATTAGGCTATGTGTGTGACATGAGTCGCAATCAGGAGCATATTATTTAAACCATAGTTCATATTGATACAGCTATCAAGCTACTAGTAGCCTATACTCTACCGGTAGTATCAAACTATCAAGGATCGTGCGGTTCTTAACCAGACGGTGAGTTAAATTTAGCTCTCAGATATTTGTTGTACTCAGACGTAACATAGTGGATGGTTTTAGGTTGTAGGCTAGCATTATAAAAACAAACCTCCTACTACTGTCTGTAGTAGGCCTATAGTAGTTTCTGTCAAATCCATTAATAAACCATTAAACAGCTATTCTGCCAATTTAGATAATAGACTACTGCTCAATGTCCTAAAAAAATGATCTTATACTAGAGGGGCGGTCCTTACTAACCCTATTATTAATAATATTTTTGTAGTTTCATTAGATGAGGCCCCTCTGAAGAACTGGAGGCTAAAATGCAAGAATATCCATGGAGCCACAGACCATCATATGCAGGTTATGCAAGTACCCAGACCGTAAAGTGAAAGCAAAAAGGACTGCAAACAGCCAAGGTTCAAGATTCTGGTAGAGTGGACAATTTTGGAATTCCATTGTGGCAGACTCTATCAGGAAGTGTGAACCAGTAAGTATCGGGCAAATATTTTTGGAAAGGCCAACTACACAGTGTTCCAATACTTCTGTTATCTAAAACAACAGTAGCTTTATCTTTAAAAAAATATTTATTACCCAATAATTATTAATTAATAATTATAATTGTCTCTTGACAGCTCTATACAGCTCTATACATTTGTCATCACAACTATTTAACACCAGTAGCAAATGTCAAAGCGGGGAACCATCCAAGCTGTGTACAGTAAGGATTGGACACTGTTGACCTCAACTGAGGAGGTAATTGGGCGGTGGAAGCAACACTTTGAGGAACTCCTGAATCCAGCTGACACTCTCTATGGTAGAGAGATCTGAAGGCTGATGGGGGATCATCATCAATTTCCCTGGCGGAGGTCACTGAGGTAGTCAAACAACTCAACAGTGGCAAAGCCCCGGGGATTGATGAGATCCGTCCAGAAATGCTAAAAGCTTTG
>JAODTR010062153.1:330-16759 GCA_025399935.1 Amblyopsis rosae
TATGAGATACTGGTCTGATCTACATGTTGTATGAGATACTGGTCTGGTGTACATGTTGTATGAGATACTGGTCTGGTGTACACGTTGTATGAGATACTGGTCTGGTGTACATCTTGTATGAGATACTGGTCTGGTGTACACGCTGTATGAGATACTGGTTTGATGTACATGTTGTATGAGATACTGGTCTGATCTACATGTTGTATGAGATACTGGTCTGGTGTACATGTTGTATGAGATACTGGTCTGGTTTACATTGTTACCAGTGACTGCATGGCACATAAGTATGAAGTAGATCTTCTACAGTATATGAATACACACATTGTTTTGTGTGTCTCTCTTCCCCACATATAGGACTCTCATTGATTCAGCCCTTATGGAGGAACCTGATGCGGTTGTTTCCCTCCCATTCAATGCGGCGTGTTTGACCCAAACGGCTACATCCAGCAATAAAAGCCACTGTATAATTTGTAGCGTGGCGTATCATGTGCGTCTGTGTGACAGGCCAATCAAGAAAATTGAGTGCTAATGGAGACGGAAGCCCTTGCTGCTTCCGTGCTTAGCACAAAACACCTCGTCATCTCACCTCTTAACATATTGTTTTAGCCAACGTTCCTGGTGTCCCCAGGGCTGAGATGGATGGGCATCTTGTAAATGGGCTGTAAATCAGAGCTGCTGCCACGGCCGGGCCACTCAAAGTCGGGGTCATTTGAGACCTGCGTCCAAGGTCGCCCCTGCAGTTTCCTGCACAGGATGGAGAGTGAATGCAGTCGCTTCACCGAAAAGTGCATTCGCTGTACTTGTAGCCATGTTGCTTACCGGCTCCCCCCCCCCTCTCTCTCTCCCCCCCCTCCCTCTCTCTCTCTCTCTCTCTCTCTCTCTCACACACATATACTTGCTACTGTATCTTTTCCTTACAGCCTTTTGGGCTGTAATGCGTCGCTCTGTTTTCTTTCCTATACTTTTGTTTTGTTTTTCATCCACTTTTTCACCTGACCTGTTCACTTGCTATCTCTCGCCCGCCCCCTCCCTCTCTCGCTCTTTCTCTCGTGGCTATTCATACGGTTTAATTAGCTTTAATTCATTTTGCGAAGGACACATGTGCTTTCATTGCTCACCATCAATTGTCCATTGGCTCGTGCAGGAATGAGGAGTTGAATAGAATCAGGGATCAAGTGTTGATGAAGCTGTGAAAAGAAAAGAGTGGGGAGAGGTGAAAGTGAATGCCGGAGTATACAGGCAGATGCTGGTGTGTGTGTGTGTGTGTGTGTGTGTTGGGGGTGTGATGCTTTCTTTACCCATACAGTTCTTTGGCTTTACTCAAGGACATTTGAGCTGAGTGAATGCCAATGCAGATCTATTGAAACTCCATTGTGAGCCCTCACCGTAAATGCATCTGGCACTGAACGTGTTTTGCTTTGTGTGTGTGTGTGTGTGTGTGTATGTGTGTGTGTGCGACCGTCCTCTCACAGATAGTGAATGCAGTAAGTGAATTACACTAAATCAGAAGTGCCAAGCACCAGCCCTGCTTTTTCACTGCAACAAATCAGCCTCCATCAATAGAAACAAGGAGTCCATTAGCTTGGTTATGGAAATGTTCGGCTTTTTTGTTGAGCTGGATTTACGTCACTTTATCAAGATTATTACTTTGTTTCTCGAGAAGGGCAGCAGTTTGGCCCGGTGTCGCTTTTCATGTGAACAGATCACGTTGCCAAGGCGATGGCTAGTATGCGTTTGCATGTGGAATTGAGATTATTCGCAAGACATTCTAAATGATAATATTTATAGGCCAATGTGTGTGTCTGTGTATATGTGGTTAGTAATCTGATTGGAATTGCTTTTTTTATATGTATTGTTTTTGTTTTATTTGTATTCTTATTGTTATATAATTTAGATCGACGTTTAAAAAGTGTGCATCTCATGGAGCACAAGATTGTATTGTCTTCTGCTCACTTACAACAGCTACTGCACCAAACACTACGATAAATGCCTTGTATGTGCAAATGTGATTCTGAACCTTAACACAATACCCCTCCTTCCCTTCCACCTCATATTCTCTCTAGATATCGATGAGTGTGCAGAGGGGAAGCATTACTGCAGGGAGAACACCATGTGTGTTAACACCCAAGGCTCTTTCATGTGCATCTGCCATACGGGATACATCAGGATCGATGACTACTCCTGCACAGGTGAGTTCTCCCATTATAGCCCGCTGACATCAGGCTCACGTGGAGAATGAAGCCTTGGGTGAAGGACTGTGGTTTTTCCACTGCAGCCAGAGGGAGCCATTTTGTGTGTTGGTTACTGGTAGATAGAGCTTAAAGGTATGGTCAGTCATTCTTGCTAATTTCGAGCTCAAATCAAAACAGTGATCAAGACATGGATCACATGTCGAAATGCATTGTGAAGCAAAGTGTATAGTGCTACGGCTTTGTTGATATGAGCGGTGTTCGCCACTTTGTATATGTTCCAATTTACGGAGCCGGGACTGTGTAGAAGTATCCGATTCTTTTTTCAACACACACAGAGAATGGTAAGCTAGCGAAGTGCGAGGAGATGTTTGTTGAATTAGACAAAAGGGGTTTTAGCTTACATTAGCATACTTGCAATAGCTGACTTTACCTTTAATGTGTGTCTTTAGATGCTCACAGGGGGATTGTTGTTTGTTTCTTTGTATGTGGGACAGTAGGGGAGAAAAGACAGCTAGTCAAGAAACAGCTACTGAATCATGTTTATTTTTTATGCGTGTGCATAGCGGCATGCATTTGACTTTGTGAGGTTGTTGCATTGTTGTTAGGTTGTTTGTTGTGAGGTTGTTGCTAATTCATAAAGCATATACCTTTATATAAGTTATTTTGCACCTCCAGGTGACTTTAATTGAAGCTTAAATCTACATTCCTCCACACTTGCCGTATTATACCCCGTCTTGTTTGGAAACAACATGATTAAACAATGAACATTCAGGTGTGGGAGGTGCTTGTGGTGGTTTCAGCCAATCAGAATTACTGAAACCATTGTCTTTACTTGAATTTGCATAGATATATGGCACCATTTGTTTATGCTGTTGGTTAAACTTTTACTCTACCAGTGCACAAATACAGTTGCATATACTGTACTTGCACTGCAATGTGCCATACAGGCATTGAACACACTGATATAAACACATGCATTAATCCAGACCAGCCATTACTTTATAGTGATAGCATAGAATATTATCAGATAACATTGAATTTGTTTTGGAAAGTGTTTTCTTGTAAAGACAATAAAGCACATAACTGGGAAAAGTAATTCTAGAATAAATGGAGAACTTCATTGCAATTTTCAACGGACTACTGTATCTCAGTTGGTTTGTTCCATATTTGCAGCACTGCGTTCATTAAAAGTAAAAGTGCATCCAAACTATTTTTATTTAAAATATTTTTCCTCCCAAGTAAACTTTCAGAAACTGATGAAATGATGAACTGATGAAATGATTCACGTGCGAAAGTTGGCCTCTTGGGAAGTGTCAAAGCTTCAGTGATAAAGTGTCAAAGTGATTGACACACACACCCCGCTCTCTCTCTCTCTCTCTCTCTCTCTCTCTCTCTCTCTCTCGCTCTCTCTCTCTACCTCCTTCTCACACTCACACTCACACACACACGTTCATGTGCACTGAGAACATGTTAACTAGTGGGAAGAGAAGAAGAAGTCAGATAGTTGTTAGTGATCAAGCTGAACTTAAATCAAAGATGACTACATGGACCATTCACTCTTTATTCTGTCTGGGTGTTTCAAACCATTGTCTATAGGTCACAGCGGATAAGCAGACTATACTGTCTTACATGCAAGTGCCAAAAATATTTATTTTCCTCCCTAGGCAAGGTTTAATAACACTGTACTTAATATTTTCTTGTAATCCTGTCTGGAATACTTCCCAGACACACTGATATACAGTAAGAAATCACAGCGCAGTCATTGGTTGCTTATGATGAAATAGCTTTCATGTTTTACGGTAAATCTCTTATTGAGCATTGGTCAGTTAATTTAATTTTCTGGCAGGAAATTCTCCTTTCTGTGTGCAATTGCTGGGCGTTGCCATACAGTATGTGAAGCCAGAGAAGGCTTACTGTTTTGACTAACTAAACCCAATTACACTAGTGTGGTATATTGGCTTAGTGCTGGGGAGCTCCTATTGCTACAGACAAGTCACTAGGGAGAGGCAGATCACACATCCCCATGACATACATGTAGGCTTGTTGTAATGTCATGTTATAATTATTTGTAAATATTGTATTTGCTTCCAGAATGTGTTGTGGTATCAAACGGTGGCAGAAACCACAACTCTTCAAGCATTTTTGTTTTATCTGCCACACATGACCGTTAAATATGCTGCCGTTAATAAACATGGGATTTTGTGGTCTTGGAGGTGTTACACTGAGTTGGTTCAGAATTGGCAAACTGAGGCGAACGTTTGTGGTGAACTTGTTTGTTTTGAACATGACATTTGAACGATTTGTGTAAACATTCCAAAATGATTAGATTTAAACTGTCACCCTTCCTCCAGTGTCAATGTGTGGTTGCCAAGAACTACCTCCTCAAACTGTTTGCTTACAGTATGTTCACAAACGCTTGTGGCTAACTCAAAAAAACCTGTTTGAATATGTCCATGAACATGTACGCTAATTCTGAATGCACCTCAGATAGCAACCCATAACAAGAAGTGTGTATATTTTACAGAACTCGTAGCCAAATTAGACATTAAGGATGACTTTTGACAAATCCTTTCTATAATGTGTCTGCTTTTCATCAAGCCACACAATGTCACTGTAGACAGTTATGAGTGGCAGATCGGCTTTGTTCCACGCTACTTGTACGCAGCTTGTGAAACATGAGGCTGAGTAGATCCCTGTGCACATCATTTCAGAGGAACAGGCAACTTCAACAATTAAAAAAGCAATTTGCAGTAATGCAGACTAACACAACAGCAGAGAGCTAGGGCTGAATGGTACTATGCTGAACCCCAGAGAATGTAGGTCCATTGTCTCTCACTCTGTGTCACTGGAGGCAGAATGAAAGCAACAACGCTCAAGATAGGCGATGAACAATACATATTCCCCTACCTATGGGCCACCCGTGGAGGCTTCTTCAAGCCAGTGGAAGTCAGCAAATAGTGGAACATACAGTACTGTTGTAAGTGTTTGACTTACCAGAAGATTCTTTTTAAAAGAGTAAACACGTTAATTCTACATTTAGGGATTGTTTCTGTTGCTTGTCTCTTGTTTTTATTTAGAAATGGAAGCTTCATGTGTTCGTGCAGACTGCTTTTTTCTTCGACAACCACCAGTCTAGATGTTTTCAGTCACTGTAGTTCTAATCTTTGGATTTTCTTATTCATTTATCTTTTCTTCACTTCTGTGCCCAGATGTACAATGATGATTAATTCCCCAAACCCAGTGGATTAAATAGTGTCACTATATTTTACGTAGATTCCTATTAAAAAGCATTAAAGTGAAGGTGGTGGAATACACAGCTATGCGCCCCCTTATAAAAGTCAATATCTGTGATTAAACTGTGACTGTCGCAGAGGCTTGATGTAATGACTTTTTCCCCGCTACAGTCAAATTACTGTCGTAATCTCCCCGTTGAATTATTGGACTATCAGCTTCCCCACATACAGTAGACCATCATGGCCCCCAGTGCCTGATACAGAACACAATCAGTAGTAAAGCCACATCCCACCCCTCAGCCAATATTAAAAATATGAATTATAGCCAAATTAGATCTTAGCAATAACACGGTCGTGGTCCTTGTGCGGGGAAAAAAGAATCTAATCAAGTTTGATAATACAGGAGAGTACACTAGGGCTCTCCTCCAAGTACCTTCATGTTGTAGGTGTGTTGGTTTCTACAATATGGCTCTAATATTGGTGGCTATCATTGACTATTAAGATAAGTGTTGACATGCTGAGATAGCCCCAGGCTTCAAGTCCTCATTAATAGCAATAGAACATCTGCTGCTGTTGATTCTTCTCAGTGCTCTAGAGATGATATATTGCTGCCGGGGATGGAAACATTAAAGCAACGCCTGCACTACCTATCGATGTAATACATTCACATGATATACGCGCCTGTTTGTCATCCTCAACGGTGTTCTGCAATTAAGAAATTGCAAGCACAGTGCAAAACAATGTAAAAGTTATTGATGGACAATTTTCTTTTTTTTTGCACGTGTATTACAATGATGTATGTGGACCAGCTTCCTGATTTTCAGTAGTCCAAGCCATGAGTCCTTCTTTAGATGCAGATTAATGGGATATGTTTTTTTACTCTACACATTTTAAAGGGGGTTAAGAAAAGTATAACAAAACCCATAAGCACTGCATCAATTGCACCTTTTGCCGAATGTAGTTCCTCTCAACTGGCAAAATGCTAATTCTACTTATGCAGATCTAAATGCCCTGGTCAAAACAGGCTTTAAAACATGTGTAATGACTCGATATTTTACATTGTGTGACATGGGCAAAACAGCATGGGACACCAGTTTGGTGTGTTCATGTGTGTGTGGCGAGCTGGAATAGTGCATTGTGCATCTGTACTGCCCACAGAAGAGGCAGTTAAGATGGTCTATAGCCCAGCTGGTGGGACAGGCTGACGTCATGTTCTCACCTCAATTAAATATCCAGGGTCCAGGTCCAAGGTTTTTTACAAAAGTACTTTCTTCACTTGGGTTTCCCCTTGATCATGAAGGTCAAGGCTGCTCCTCCTTTCTTCTCCTTTCTTTTCCCTCAACTCCTTCTCCTTCCCAAAGTGCCCATGGCGCTCCTCGCTCTGTGCGATTAGCCGCTAATCCATGAAAGGTAGCGGATTGGCTTCGCTCTCTTTTGAATGCTATTAACGGAGGCTGACCTGAGGTGTGTGCGGCATGGGGAGGGGGTCTGTTGTATGTAGTATGTGCATGTATGTGGGCTGTACTGGCTCTTTGTAGTAATCTCGTGGTAACCAAGCCTGATGCTGACATGGAATGGACAGGGCCAATGGTGGGGTGCTGGGGTTTGGTTACAGCCCCGATGAGAAGAAGATGACTTGGATTGGGTCAGCTGCCAACAGGCATCTGCGTGTGTCCTGCTCTGTGTTCACCCCCTATCACACCCTCCTGTACACCTCCAACACACGCACCGTTCTGTATGTATGGAGGGAACAGGCAATGCTTGGTTCATATCAATTACACTGTGCATTTGCACTGTCTTTTTGAATGGGTTTTGGTGGAAGAGAGAGAAGCTTAATGGTATATTTGTGTTTATTAAAACCAGGGCAAGATAGTATATATGTTCAACTCCCAGCTGCATGGTTGGTTCAACCCAGAGTTGGCCTAGCTGTAAGCATTCTGCTTAACCCATATCTGTACCTTGCTTTGTAATTGTTCCAATCATAAGAAGCTTTGGTCAGAATAATCTGCTAAATGACATACTTGTAATATGTGTATACTGAATATATTTCTTTAAAACTTGCATTTATAGGATCATTCACTATATCATTTATATAATTGAGTACTTTCCAGTTCAAGTCACAAACTACAAGTAGGCAGTAAATTATGACTTTCAAAGTAAACAGTGCACA
The DNA here is from genome assembly GCA_025399935.1 of Amblyopsis rosae. Lineage (NCBI taxonomy): Eukaryota > Metazoa > Chordata > Actinopteri > Percopsiformes > Amblyopsidae > Amblyopsis > Amblyopsis rosae. The sequence goes on from JAODTR010062153.1 coordinate 7,926, forward strand.
GTACAGTCAGCATGTGGGCGACAGGGAACATTTACTGTACTATATTTAGCTCTTAGGCTGAATCATTATTGTATTGTATATATATATATATATATAAGGATAACAAATGATCACATTGTTCCTTCTAATCTAACCTAGTTGTCATTTATCTTTATATTTACTAGTGATGCACCGGTTTTGTTCTGGCTGATACCGATTGCCAATTTTCAGTCCACAAAATCAACCGATATTAATACAGATTATATACTTTTATATACAGTATATATAATTCATTAAATTAAAATACATTTTTGATACAGGTAAAGACATGAAATCAAGAAAATGTCAAATTAATTGTAAATTGACACACATTTAATTGGCAATAATTGACAACAAAGATCGGTTTTCCGTGTCGGCCATTAGACAGGAAAATCATACTACCACCGATCTTGTATTTTGACAGGAAATCGTCCGAATCCGATCTCCTACTGATCGATCGGTGCATACCTAATTTTTACAGAATTTAGCCAACTTGAAATAATGCATTTGTCAATAGCTGAATAGGTTCTCACAATAATATCAGCCTTTCATCAGGGCTAGCCTATACATTTCGCAACATACATGTAGCATACAGTAATTCCTCAAAATAACTGCTAACAGCCTAAATCGCAGCAATGTGCTATTTCAATGAAATCATCAAATCATTCATTTGGTAATTAATTGGAGTTTGGTGGAAAGCTGTCTGAGGTCAGAGCTCTGGTTCAGTGGTGGGATTAGAGGAGGAGAACCGGCCATCTGAAGACTCCCCATTGACATCCTGTGCATCATTGATTGTTTATCAGTCTGCATCCTGAGAGGACACAGAGTGCACTTCTCACACACACACACACAAACACACACACACAAATGCACACACACACACAAAGCAAAAAAAAAACATGCTGACATTGCCTCATGCAGACAAAGAGGTATGAATGAAAAGAAGCTCAAAGCTGCACGTGCACACACGCGCATGAACACACACACACATACACACACACGCACATGCACACAGCTGCTGAAGAAGAAAGTGAATGTACACAAAGGATAAAGTCAGCAAAGTTTACTGTAACACACACACACACACACGTACACATGCAAGCATGCTATTTTATTTTTATATTAATATTCTTAGATAAAGACATTCAACATATTGTATTTTACTTTAACATACTATAGTAGGTCTGTCTCTCTCTCTCTCTCTGTGTTGTTGTATGGACCCATATTCAAGGCTGGCTCAGGCAGCTACACAGATGTGACCTTGGCCAAATGGCCTCTCTCCCTCTTTTCTCTTTATTTGCCTCAGAGAAGGGTTTAATTCTGCCTATTAGTAAATGGGGCTGTGACACAGCAACAACATCAGCTGTAGTAGTAGTCGGTGCCCTTCAGTGCATCACGTGCACACGCAGACATAGACCTGTGTGTGCGCACGTCTTCTCTGGAGGAGCCTTTCACAGTGGCACCTTGGCGGTGGATGAGCGCTGACTCTGTTCAGGTGGTGTAATGGATTGGATGATGGCAGAGAAATGAGCTATCTGACTCATGTCGCACTAAAGCTGCATTGCAATTTCCTCTCTTCAATGCCTCCTGTTTGTTGTTGTAAAGTCGCAGTGTGATGCCAGTTAGAGTAAGTTTAATGGCCCAGAGGGGAAGAGTTTTAGCACATAAAGCCTTCTTTCAAGCAATTTGCAGTGGGCAAAAGGTTTATGTGCCTTGTTTGGACTGGCTCATGAAGGCTGTTCCGTGAGTAAACAAAATGTGCAAAAAGCATTTGGAGAAATGAATGCACTGTACTACAAGCACTTTTTGTGCCCCCACAAATCCATAAAAACCACCAGAAAAAGAAAGTAAAACTTCTGCCTACAGTTTCGGGGTTCTTTACGGGGCATTTATTTTTTGTTGTCTGAACCTTTTAGAGTAGATGTTGTCAACTACTGGTTTTCTATTGGGATATGTTGTAAAGTTGTTGCAAAGTTTCTTATATAAATCTCAAAGTAATTTGTAAAGGCATGTACCATGCTCCACAAATATTTTACAAATATTGTTACATATGTGTTTTGCTATCCACACACACAACTTACATGTCTTGTAGGGCTGGCCCCAAATATTCGATTATTCGGGAATTAGTTGGTTGAGTATGTATTCGATTTAAATATTGGGATTTGAGTATTCGTTTTTTCACATTATACATACATGTTTTCCCATTAATTCCGTCTGTCTCCATATAAACCCAAATGTTGAAATGTAATTGCCTGCCCTACACTGTCATCAACACAATTCATTGCAATTGGCTCTGTTTGTAAGAAGAGAGTGGGGCTATTCATTCAACACACACTCATATTGGCTAATACAGGAGGTATATGCTATTTGACAGCTCTGACTGGCTCAGTTGACATGTCAATCAAAATGCATGGCTATGTTCACATGTGTACTCACTGAAGCTAGGAATCGAGATTACTTCTGTTACATTTAATTATAAATTAGTGTTTTTAATGTTTGTTTTTTTTTAGTATTCGAATACTCGTTCGAAAATACCATCAAGAATTCAAAACTTGTAAAATGGTATTCGGGACAGCCCTAATGTCTTGTTACTTGTAAGTTTGCATTTAAAAAATGTACGATGACATGATTTATTATATGTATTTTTGTAAATATATGGTCAACAAATTACTTTGAGTGGTGAGCGCTGGCGACTTAGGAACAGTCAACAAATGACTGTGAATCATAATCATTTGAATAATAAGGAACAGCAAAGAACAACCGGAACCGTTTTAAAGGTATTGATTTGGCACCGGAATCGTACGAGGCCAAATTCAGGAAAAATAGGGCTCTTCCACATAGAAAATCCCAATTTAAACACTGGTTAAAATGTACTTGTCATTAAGTTGTTTACATTGGGATATTTTAAAAATAATAACTAGAAATCTTGTTCTCATAAGTGGTGTTCAATGGAAATGGACAAACAGTAAGTTGAGAAGACAAAGGGAACAAAGAGGCCTTGCAAAACATACACACGGAACACAGCTTCTTGTAAAAAGCCCATGAGTCGACATCATTACACGAGCAAATTAAGCAGTCTAATTGCAGTGGGGATAAATGATTCCAAGCTTTATTACGCACAGTGTTCAGTTACTCATTATTTGTCAGCCAAGCACAATGAATTAAAGTAAACCATTGGCAGAAGATAGCTGGGTGGGCTAATGACTGCAACTTCTGTGGTGAAATCTGTACTGTATACTGGCAGGAGCAATGACCAATTCTGAAGCATTAGCAAAACAGATGCACCACTGCTGCCAAGGTTCTTACAGTTAAAATAACTATTTGGAATTACCTCTGTGTACTGTAAGTACAGGTATATACTGTGTATATTATTAATGTCACTCCAATTTCTACTTCTGTTTCAGACAGAGGCAGTTGCTATTACAATTGTGTTATTTGGCCTATCAATGGTAGACAATTGGATACATTTAATCAATTATATCACAACTACTGCAGGGCCAGATCTGATTGGCTTGTATTACACCAACATTTGGAATTGTGAATAGACAGATTTAATAATAGTCTAACCCCTTTCACGTTCTTTCAGATAGGTGACCACACAACTGGAAGTACTTACATTTTCCATTAGGGGCTCTTAAAGTAAACGTTGAGACCCATCGAGACAGAATGTTTCTTTTGCCAGGGCGACCAAGCCAGAAGGCGTGGCACCGAGTAAAAACTGTGCATTTGGGGGAAGTGGCCAATATACTACATTTATAGCAAATTAGGAATAATTTTACTCTGGCTGTAGAAGCAAAACTGCAAACAGAAGACAGCTCTGGTGGGATCCAGGGTAGTGTTGCACTTTTAAATGTTGCAGATTTATCAGATGACTATCTCTGGATACTCTGGTGTGCTTTTCATCCCCATTGGCAGAGTTTTGTACTCATTTGAAGAGAGAAATGAACCGTCTGATTATGAAAGTGAATGCGAACGACACTTTATTAAAGTTCTTTGTGCTTCTTGTCTTCAGAACACGATGAGTGCCTGAGTGGAATGCACAACTGTGACCAGAACGCACTGTGTTTTAACATGGTTGGAGGTCACAGCTGCTCCTGCAAACCAGGCTACACAGGCAACGGAACAGTCTGCAAAGGTACGCCATCCACAGTGTTTGGTCATGGAAATATATCTTTGGTCATTCAGTTAGTGTGACATTTGTTATTGATGTTTGTCATCAAATTAATTCAAAAACTCATTATTATCTTTGGAGATACAGCATTTTCACCCCACAGCAATAAACTGCTGCACTGATGTTATATGAAGAATTATATCAGGAAAAAAAAAAAGATTGATAATCCTGTAACCTAACCTTTTGTTATTGGTCTTTTCTAATCTTATTCTCTTGACATGAGACTTGACGTGACATGAGGATAAACATGACATTATAATTCAGTTTATGCATTTAATCTTACTTTAAATACAGTATATTAGCAAGTGCAGTATGGGGTCTACGACAGATAGCCTGGGCATTGAACTGGAGACTTTTCAACTGAGACTCCTTAACCTTTATCAAGGTCTGTCATGCTTAATAATTAAGCACAGCCATATACCGTATACTTTAAATCCTATGATTTGAAATCCCTTGCTGTAATGGAATGAATCAATGCTTCTACAGATTTCCAATCACTTTAAGTGGGATCTCAATGGATTGTATAAATGTCTGCTTTTTGGCAAACCAGACCATCAAGGGAACATTTATGAATTAGCTTTGGGAAAATGAATATATCAGTCTGGAGGATGTTGTGAGAGGCTATAATGAATCACATCACCAAATTAGCTCTTATTCTGTATGCAAATATATAAGCTGCTACCGGTCTAATTACATAGTTAATGTTGGTTAATCTTGATGAGTAATGAATATGTTCGCATGGTCTGTACTTCCAGCTATGTGCGATGGACTGTGTCAGAATGGGGGGACCTGTGTCTCACCTAACAACTGCATTTGCCAGCAAGGATTTACTGGGCGAAGGTGTGAGACCGGTAAGAATATATGAATCATTTCATTTCCTATGTTTTGTATATCCTAATCTCCTGGACATAGCGCTTAAGAGCAAGGTTTTTTATTTCCTCACCGAATGTGTTTGATGGAGAGGTAATTGCGAGGCGAAGTGTGAAACTGCTGTTTCTGATTCATTGGGAGCAGGAGAAAAGGGGAAAAGAGTGTGATAATGAAAGTCTTTACTATGTGGCGGTGTTTTGGATCAAAGTTGCTGCTTAAGTTATAAAGGAATCACTGGGCCATTGTTGAAAATACAGCAATTACTCGTACTTTATGGAGTCTTCTCTCTGACCACCGACAAAACAGCTGATACGAAATTGTTAAAATATTCACAGCAATCACCAGCTGTTGTGCTTGCCTGCTAGCTTTCCTGTATAAAAATGTGTGTGTCTGAATTTGTGTGTGTGTGTCACCATTGTGGGTAATGAGCTTGTATGTCTTCCAAAGGCCTGACTAAGGTTTCGATGTGCAGTTGTAGCAATATGAGAATTACCCAATATCACAGCCCATATTAATCAGAATGGTATTTTACAGATTTCCTTCCTAATCCTAGAGCTGGAGAGTATTTTGCTTTAATATTAATTTGGTATTTTAGTTATAAAAATATTATGGTATTGCTTAAATGTTGTAATTTTTTGGTCAGCGTCACAAAAAATGTATTACATTTTATACACTTATTCATTATGTATTATGTCTATCCACATCACTATGTCTGTCCACATCAGATTATAGGATACTAAAGGTTACGTCACATTACAAGATAATAAATAGCATGACATTACCATAACTATCAAGTATACTGTATGTACTCTGTACATATAAACAGAGTACATATGGTAGATATTTTATAGTTATGGTAGTGTATTGTATAATTTAGAATTCAAGAACACTATTGGAGCATCCTCTTAGCCAGTTCTCTCTTGCAAAAGAGGTTTGAATCTCAAGCAGTCTTTTACCTGATTAAATTAAGGTGTACCCAATAGGGTTTGATCATTTAACCAGGTAGCAGTGCAAGGAAATATGACCAATCTTGCGATAAGAGCTATGCATTTCTTTTATTTCCTTTATTTATTTATTCTGCTTCAGTCCGAGGCATTTCACTGCAGTACGACGATGGACGGTAACCACCTTTGTAATCCTGGTTGCACTCAATAGACCCTTTGTTTAATCTATTACTGCTACATCTTGCTCATACCACATTTTAACTGTTCTGAGAATGTCATTTGGGAGGCAAGCTGCCAAGATAATAGAAAGTGAGGTTGTGACAGTTTGCTCAATGGCTGCACTTGTGTGTGAGGCATCGGCGGACAGAAAAGGGAGTCGGCCTGCTTGCTAATTGGTTCGTGCTGATGGCACATAAAGGGGGCATTTCTTTTTTCCTACAATGCATCCTTTTTACTACCTGTCTTAACGTAAATTAATTTCCTCACGTTGCAGTTCAGTAATGCTGAGGTGATGGGGTGTACCATATGTGCACGTGTGCTTTATGTGAGCGCGCACGTGTGTGTAGGAATGTGTGTTAACACAAGGAATTCACAGCAGAGAGATGTCTGAGGGAGCATGTTGCTAGTAATGGCACAGTCTAGGCAATCACACATCCCATTACCTTCTATAGTGATTTAGATCACTCCCTCTCTCCTTCCTTCTCTCTCTCTCTGTCTCTCGACCTTTCCGCTTATTCCATCCTTCACTTTCCTCAGAACGTTCAGAAGAATCTGGTGAAGTATTATTTATTTCCAATTATTTATTTATTTCAAAAGCGGAATCATTCACATTCGGTTTTGCATACAACCTTTTTGTCTGGTTCCTCTGTTGTTCCTTCTAGTTATCTGCAAGGGCTCAATGTTCTCTTCTGCCTGGAAGACTAACAGACAGCTTTTCTTCAGTCACGGCCATGTTAACTTTGCCTATATAACATTTGTTCTCCTGGATATAAGATACAGTATAATGTCTACGGTTATAGATTAGAGGAAGGACACATCCATCGCCTCTAACCAGCCAATAACTGGCGCCTTTATAGCCGGTAGCGCATGGCAGCATCTTGGAAATAAATGCCACCCAACTTTATCATATAAAGTCTAAACCATATAACTGCATCCACTATAGATGTGGAAATATACAGTATGTGAGATTATGTACTAAAATGCATTGGAAGCCAATTTAGATTTTACCCCATTCAACATAATGTATGTCAATGGAATGTATGTGGTTGTTGCCTTTAGTTGTTTTATATGACCACGGTTATCTTCTGCCTTCCTACCAGTCGATTGACCAGGCCTCTAAAAACCAGGCGCCTGCACAGAGCGCTTCAGCAGGGGGAGCTGTCGTCTCCTTCCTAATCACACGGTGGCAGAGGACGACGCATCACGGCTCCAGGCTCCAGGCTCCGTCTATTTTAAGGCTCCTCGCTCGCCCACTCATCATAGTGCACCATTGGAATTCACACAGTCACTGTCTGAAAACAGGCACGCAACGCAGCCAGCGTGCGTGCGATGTCCATGTTCAGCCTCGGGCTCCGAACCCTTTGTCACATGTAGCACCCGCCCCTGTGTGTGTCTGTGTGTGTCTGTGTGTACCGTATGTGTGCGGCTCTACTCTTTCTCTGGACGTCTCTACCTCCTCTGACAACTTCAATTACAGTAATTTGCTAAATTTTAAATAAAGACACCCAGTGGCCATTAGTAGAACTGTGTGCTTCAAGACCTTGCCGGCTGCTGTGCATTCAGTGTGATGCCACGCTGGCGATGTAGAGACACTCCCGGTGGCTCGTCTGCTACACTGTAGTGTAGCCCACGACATGGCAGGAGCCCACAATATGCACACATAGCTGTATGAGTCGGAAGCTCCTGGAAGTCTACGGTCAGTGAAACGCTGTGCTGTGGTACGGTGCCCACGGATTGAGGGTTCCGAGGGTGTGAGGGAAGGAGGGGGGGGGGGTGGTCTGCAGACAACAAGCGTGTCATGGTGTTTGAAGATGCAGTACTACTAATGGCCACTACTGTAGTTGTCTAGATCCAATATAGAGTAAAGTAAATGGGGAAGAAATCACCTCTCTACAAGTACAAAGTGCATTAGAATGTCTATAAGAAGGTCTCAATAGTTTTTACTTCAAGTGATAGGTGCTTAAAGCGACAGGTAACATTAGTAACCTCATGTACCATTCTTACCTGTCATGGTTTGAGCTTAACTTGTACAGCGGAAGGGAAGGGAGAAGATATGGAGACTTTTGGGAGGAGGTGCAGATGGAGGTGGAGAAGACGATATTGGCTAGTTAGTGAGTGTCCGCCCCCCCCCCCCCCCCCTTCCAGCTGTCCTTACCCCCACTACCTCTGTGCAGGACAGGGAAGGAGCCAGTGTGGTGGGAGGGTGAGGTGGAGGATGAGGTGGAGGATGACGTGGATGAAGAGGTGGAGGATGACGTGGATGATGAGATGGAGGATGAGGTGGATGAAGAGGTGGATGAAGAGGTGGAGGATGAGGTGGAGCAAGGGGTGAAAGATAGGAGGATAAAGCGGGGGCAGGCGGGTGGAAAGATCTGCTCTCTGCCGCACTGAACTCTGGGAGCTTTTAGAGGCGTTCCCCGGGACACTCCCATTCTTCCGGTCACGTGGCTGACTGACAGCTTGTCATGGCAGAGAGAGCTCTTCACACACACATGCACGCGCGTGCGTTCGTGTGTGTGTGTGTGTTTTAGTTTGTCCATCCATCCTCATCCGCTTATCCAGAGTCGGGTCGCGGGGGCAGCAGCTCCAGCAGGGGACCCCAAACTTCCTTT
>JAODTR010062164.1:0-12500 GCA_025399935.1 Amblyopsis rosae
TTGCCTTCCGGCTCAGCTCTCTTTTCGTCACAACGGTGCGGTAAAGCGATTGCAATACCGCTCCTGCTGCTCCGATTAGAACAAGACCCCGAGGTACATAAACTCCTTCACTTGGGGTAAGGACTCATTCCCCACCTGGAGTAGGCAAACAGGTGTAAAGAATAAGGATAATGCCAGCATAATGTATTGGAAACAGTTTCTTATACTGCTACACTTGTATTAGCATTATATTAGTAGTAGATATGTGTCTATAGCCCCAGAAGAGATCCTTACTCTCATTGGTCTAAAGCCCCAGAGCAGATCCTTACTCTCATTGGTCTATATCCCCAGATGAGATCATTACTCTCATTGGTCTATAGCCCCAGATGAGATCATTACTCTCATCTGGTCTTTATTGGATTAAAACTCAATTAGTAACACTCCGACATGGATGATAAAATGATAGACGATAAGATGATCATAGCATGCAGTTAGCGTAATACAGAAAAGAACACAAGCCTCTATGTTTCACATCCCTATGTTTCCTGTTATTGTCCTTCCAGGAAACCAAGCTCTAGCAACTAGCAACTGCAGCACACCATGACCCCAACATCTGACCTTAAAACAAAGGCTAACAAGCGCTAACAGCTAACAGTTCCTGCATGCTAGACTACACCATGGACACCAAGGTTTCCTTTAAAAAAACACCCCCCCAATCTAACCCCACACAGCTTTTGTAGAGCAAAGGAAAGCCAGGCGTCCTTGGCAAGCCATCAAGTAGCTCACATAAGCGGCACTGTCTGGCACAGATAGACAGGCCAATACTGATTTGTCATAGCAGCTCAACACAAGTTAAATAATTAAATGGTCGCCAAGCTATACAGTGCAGCTGCCGCTATGGGTGCCCATTTTATACCGTTTATTTTCTGGCAATGTAAGGAGTGCATTTACCTATAAAATGTAATTGATTGAGCCGCTTTATGGAAACGGCTCATCGTTGAAGAGCACAGGGTGATCAACAAAGTGCTTGTTATTTGGCTGGCCATTCACTGTGTGCCTCAAAGGGTTAGCATTAGCAACTGAAGTGTCCTTAAGCCACATATGGAAAATGTAAATGAGGGGAGGCTTTAGCAATGCATGCTCAATTTGGCAAGTTTGAATACTGATGCAATGAATTTCTGTTAAATGTCTCACTTTCTGCATCGTTGTCTGCTAGAGCAAACCTATAGACATTTTCTTTGGGGGATAAACGTATCCGGTCTGTCACGAAGGAGAATTCCACTTTAACACGTAACAGTAGGTTCCCACCATGCACACCTAATCTTAGCCTAGCACGGTGAACGGTTCAAACAGCTTTGTCTAGACAGCCCGTAGACAGAAGAACATAGATATGATATACACACGCTGCAAGCATGGGGCCGTCAAACTGGGTGTCGACTCCGCAGACATGTTGGCTGGTGGGTGAACATCAGCATCACGGATGTGGGCTGCCCCAGATTCATGCACCTTACTTAATAATAAGAGCCTCAACTGATGAACCCAGAGAGCACTTCCTCGGGACTAACTAAGACATTGTTCTCTCTGCCAGGGCCAGCTACAGACAATTGGATGACACATATTAGACCAGAGGTTTTTCGAGGCTTGGCTGAGAGACACACGGCGCACCCTGTATGTATCACATATGGTATCAAATATTTAGTTGCCGGCCCGGGCCAACAATAATGTGTAGGGCAGCCTAAATAGCGCCGTGTATAAAAGTATGCCACTAACTAAGCCATTCAAATAATTGACAGATTCGTATACAGTATTTATAGCGCATGCTGCATTTATATTAATGTATATTTTCTGACATTTGTATTTTTGAACCCCGAAGAATCTCTGCATTAGACTACATAAAGCACAACTACCAACTATATCCCACACACAGTTGGAAAAGGCCCAGCAAGCCTTTTCTGTTTAGCAGCAAGGATAAACACACAGACAGGCTATTGTCAAGTAGTAACGCTATATGAACAATAGCTCTTGGTTTACATATCTTAGGTTGATTTTCAGCTATCGGGAATTAATGCACTAGGCCTACAATACAATCAAGAAGAGGCCAACCTTAAATTGTTATTTGAGCACTTTTTAAAAACACACTCAAAGTTCACTACAGGACACACCATTGTAGCTTAGCAACCAACCACATTGGTCTAGCATCACTAAAGGCTAAGCACTACCTATACGTACTATATACTGACCCCAACACTAGTAGACTAGTGTGGAACACAAGCCTACTGTAGCAGTAGAAACATACTTAACCAAACCCTTCAACTCAGAACTTGTAGTAGAAACTGCCCAATGTCTAGAATGTGGCCAAACTGGCTTGGCCTCTTTTGCAAGGCACTGCTAGTCCAGACAATGCCTCTAACGGCTGGTTTGGTGACTGGGGTATGAGGTTTGTAGCCTCGCAATGCCGTGCTGATTCTTTGAGCTTCTATTTAACTTGCCGCGAGAATTAGTCTGAAAAGCCTAGAAAGCAATGTGATTGTGTCAGAGTAGAAACTAAACTAACCAATCAGCGTCATCATTGATAGATACTGTATATGGGCGGAGTGGTATAGGTGTGCAGACAGCAAAAACGACCAGATGGTTCATCCAATCAACTGCCAAGTTTTTTTGCCCTTTTCAAAACAGTTTCGATGAACGGTTACCTAGAATCTAGGTAACCGTCCATCGAAACTGGTTGAGATCTAGGTCCTAGATCCATCTGGCATGTCAAGGTTAGACGTTTGGGCTGGCAAAGGCACACTGGGCCTATAGGACTGTGGCACAAATACGAATAGATAATTCACAATGTGTTTGTGTGTTATTTTTTTAATAGCCTACAAAAAACAGACAAAATTCGCAAAACAAACACGTGTTCTAAGGCAATGTAATTAATGCTGCAGCTTGATTTGTAACAGCACAAGTAGAATGTGTTTACATTGTACGGTCTTGTATCAAAGGCATAATAAATACTGTTACTCATCTCTGTTTACAGAGCACATAACCATTCAGTGAGCCTTGATACTACTTGCCACTAAACCAATTGTTACAGCAAGGCTAAGGGCCAGCTCAGGTGACCTGAACACACACACACAAATGATAAGAGTGAAAACATGGCTTAATGACTTTCCATAACATTGTGAAGAGTTCAGAGCCACTGAACCCTGTACAGTTACCGAGGTAAGCAAGAGCCATGACCGTACTCAGTCCAGTCTCAATTACTGAATTATTGAAACCACTTCAAATAATCTCAAGTTTTCCGTCAGCTTTTCATTGAGCATTTAACAGCAAAATTACCCATTTATTTACTTCACATTTGATGACTTTGAATGAACCACTGGACTGTTTGCATGTGTTCGTTTAAAAGACAGAATGTACCCAAACGCGTGCATCAGCCTCAATGGGTAATGCAAGTCATGTGTGACGTCAACGGTGCCAGTTAGTGCCCACTGGCCAGTGAGTGTGGAGCCTACCAGTGGGGTTGTGACCTGGACACTGGTGGCACTGCAGGCGCTTGGCTCTCTAGCACAGAAGATAACCGGCACTCTTGAGTCATTGAGGCTTACACAGGGTTTTAAACAAGGACCATCTGCTCTGCTGATAAAAATATCCAACTCCCAACAGTAACACAGATACGTGTAATCTGCCATGCAATGGCCTACATGGACTATCTGCACTTTTAACATCCAGGCAGTGTATCCATACATGCAGAATGTAGATACTCTGCCTGATAAACAGAGATGTCTGCCCACAGCCGGCTGATGTGAGTTCTGTTATTATGGCTAGCATTGCATAGCTTAACCCCTGACCTGAACATACAGTGTTTTTAATCTGTATAGTTGCTGAAAGACTCATCTCCATTTGCTGTAACACACACACACACACACACACACACACTTGTTGCTGACAAGCATTGATTCCGGTCTACAATTTTGAGTGCATAGTCAACCGTATTTATGCATTGAGGGATGCATTCCTCAAGTGTATGACTAGCGGTACTGGCTAGTGGCTGGCCTGGCACCCAATATTGAATTGACTGTTTATTTGCAACATTTTCAAAAGAGGACAAGCTATACATTGATAGAAATGTAACATAAACATATTGTCCCGCTACAATTATGACTAAAGTCTGAATGAAACAGATGCATGGAACCTGTCTTGTTAAGCAGGATGGTAGGCTACATTTGGCCAGGGGAATATTTTTAACTGTATCTCAGTTAAGAGGTCAACTTCTGCTTTGACAGCTAACTTCAACAGGAGTTAATAAATTAATACTAGGGTGGGTGATAGTGTGTGTAGTAGTTCATGTCGTTACAGTCCATTACACAATATCTTACACTACTACACATTTGGGCACATTAGGAATGTGCCACTGACAGATTCAATTGTATATTGACAGTACAATACCTTCAAGCGTCAACAACAATTAGCATTTGAAAGTAATGTGTTCATAATCAGCCTACTACTGTAGGTTACGTACGGTGTTAACCTACATGAGTTATAACGAATCTAGAACAAAGCTCAACATGTTAGACCTTGCCAAGAAACTGTATGTAGTCCAAGCAAAGAGACCACAGACTGGAGACTAAATAACCTGATCTGAAGACAATCAGCCCAAGTCCACTGTCAAACGACAAATTACAAAGTAGTGACAGATGCCATACGGTAGAGAGATCTAGCTGAAATCTAGCTCTCCCCAAACCTGTGCTGTGCAATGCTGCCCACTAACAAGCCCTTAGCTATGCTTGCCGAGACAAATTACCATAAGGTGGAGCAACAGGTATAGCAGGAGATGAGAGTGCACATGAATGATGGGCTAGGCCACAGCTACACACAATGTGCTCATCAGCAGCAGTGACAGCGCCAATCCCCACTCGAAATGATATTTCTGGGAAATGTGGTGGGTGGCGTGTCCATTTTAACGCTATACCGAAAGCAGTTCATGGTCGTGTCATTTATCACATCTCACAGGTGTGAATGGTTGGTTATTATAACTTGTGGGTGCATGAAAGATAGGGAAGTGAAAATGCCCAATAGTTTAATTCCTATCATCCCTGACTTTAGCCTATGTGACAGCCGCACCTCTTTTCAGTTTTATCGGATCACTGACGCATCGAAGGAGAGCGGCGGCCGCTCGTTGACAGCCAGGCTTGATGTGAACAACATGCCAGCTTCAAGCCTTGATTAAGACACCATAATGAGATTTTGCCAGGATGGGAAATGCCCTTGTAATGCAGTGCAGTAACTCTGCCTGGTTAATAAACAGCTTCATAGGCTGTTTGTAGTTCTCTATTTCACTGGCCAACTCAGAGTTATATGCAACAAGCTGTGTGTGGAAGGGAAGGGGAGGGGAGGGGGGGGGGGTCGCTTTGGAAAATAGGGCTATCATCACAGTTTGGCACCACTATGTTTAATTATGGAAATACATTTTTACTCTTACCGTGCACATCATAGTAATAGCATAGCAATCATAGTTATTGATCAAGCCAAAAAAGCAAAATACCATCAGTAAAGAAGCTCAATTTTTGGCCTACATACAATGCTAAATAAGCAGCTAAATCCCATAACTTCAGTCATTATTATTAACATTAGCAAGTTAAATAAACCTCAGGTTAATCTTGTTATGACAGAGACTGAAACACAAGAGGTAACACTACACGTACATCTGACAACAGTGGACTGGAGCCAGTGGAAACACAGATTCCTTTGGTACAACCTTTTAGTTGTTGATGACGACAGCTGGGATGAATGGGAGAGACTACAGACAACCCAAGCCATCCGACACTGTGTCACAGACCGCACTTTGTGTTTACCTTAAACTACAGTGAAGAGTAATGTATGCAGTCTAAATATAGACACATTAAGGTCCAGTATAGTTGTTATCACAGGTTAGTCTATATGTTATATAGAGAACCGCTACTAAATATAAATAATTATTGCGCTATAGTGGCTATATAGTAGTAAATATTGCACCTAATCACGTGTATAGTATGGTGCACGCTAAAACATCACATCATTACCAGGGCTAAACCTACATTTTAACTGCTAGGGAGATGCAAATATAAATCAGGTAATCTGCTACTCGGGTGAGGTAAAGTTTACAGAATATTACAGTATTATATTATTTGTAGTATATATTTGTAGTATTATAGTGCGTTTATATGCAGCTTGTAGCATATTTTTCATGTCAGTGTGCGACTAAACTCCACTGGCTAGGCTATCTTCAGAAAACAAACGTGTGCTGTAGTCTAAATATAGTCTCTCTAGAGAGAGGTTTGTAATCACATGTACCGCATAAAAAGATCTTCTATTCAGAGTTAACAAAAACATTTCAGAGCATAAAATACATGTTATAATTCACAAGCTATTTAACTAATACGATACAAAATATAAAACGAAAAACTGTTTCCCTTTCAATAGATTAAAATGTACCCCCTTCAAAAAAAAGAATAAATATTCAAAACAGACAATCTAAAGCCTTTTGTTATGACAAACGTATTAGTGCTGAAGCAAGCCACACAATAGTCAATTTGTGGATTTGCTAGCATTAACGCGAAAACAAAGCCCTTTTTGTTTTAACCAACTAAAAACTTGATCAAATATGCGCTGATAAACCAGTGTCGTCAGAGGCAGCTGTTCAGGCGGTCAGACGATACCGGTAAGCAAAGTTAGCTGACACCTGAGTAAATTACCAGTAATAAATAGCTTTCCACCAAATGTAATGTTAATTTGTCTGGCTAAGTACGGTACTCAGACATCTCACCCGAATACGCCGCAATAAGGAGAATCTTCTTTTTGCAACGTTATTCATAATCCATACTAGTTACTCTCATATAGAAATATATTATGTCTGGCTAATTGAAAACGTAGGTTGACAGTGAGGATATCATCGTATTAGCCGTGTAATCCTGGGATGACTGCCACTTGGCAGATGCTGTAATTGAAACAGAAAAGCTGTGTAGTGCCAGCCTTGCCCGCCCTGCTTGCTTGTCTAATGTTTACCTGTGGGGCTAACGCTAGGCACTAGGAGCTGCCTAGCTAGCTGTCACTGTCTAACATAGGAAAACAAATTAGAGCACACCCATCTACTTCAAAGGGTACGACTTACCTCTGCAAGCATCGTTTACAAGGCTGTGTGCGCGCTGGCTTTGGTTAACCCCACCACATAGTAACATACGATTATTTGTCTATTTTCTAGTTTAAAAACGGTTACACTTCCAGTCTCTGTACTCTTTTCGGAGAGTCGCCATGTTGCGAGGGTTTACGTCTGGGTCGCCCCCTTTTTTCAACGTCGGCCTAGGATTGGCTAGAAAACGATGACGCATTACACATCCGTGATTGACTGACAGTAACAATATAGACATGCAGCGTATGTCTCCTACTGTAAACACATCAACATACCTGTATTTTATTAGTAAGCGACATTAGAATGTATTATTACACCAAATATCGGCGTAGTAGCCTATACAATGTAGTATTTTGTAGCCTATGTGCTACACCGTTCCACAAAGCATCCATCTACAGCAATCAATATAGCTGTTGCTTACCATATAAGCCCAAGTATACAGGCTGCCTACTACAGTTAGTACAGTTAGCGTAGGCTACCTCTCTCCAAGCAGACGATTCTGCCCAGACAAACAGTAAGCAAGGGTAAGGAAAAATATTGTTCCAGGTGCCCCAAAATAACAGCCTATACTCAGCTTGCTGTCCATGCTATCAATATCCAGGGGGCACAAATAAGCGATCTCCTTTTCCATCTCATATTTCCTCCCAGTGTGTGTAAAGGTGCTTTTATTGTCACATACACATAGGCTTAGGGCTTAGGTCTTAGGGGCCTCAAGGGGCGGTAACCCTCGAACACCGTGGTGGACACCGGTGGTCAGGGAAGCCGTCCTTTCGGGATTTGTTGTCCCGGAAGACTCTGGAGGCGGTCGTAAGGTACTGACGGGCCCGAAGGGCTGCAGCATCTGCCGTAACAGAAGCAAAGCAGTGGGTGTGGGAGAGCTTTGGAGAAGCCATGGAGAAAGACTTTCGGTCGGCACCAAAGTGTTTCTGGAAAACTGTCCACCTCAGGAGGGGGAAGCGGGGAACCATCCAAGCTGTGTACAGTAAGGATGGGACGCTGTTGACCTCAACTGAGGAGGTAATTGGGCCATTTTTTTCAGGACGGTGGAGAGATTATATCTCCACACTGGCCTGGGAACGCCTCGGGATCCCCAGTCAGAGCTTGCTAGTGTGGCTCAGGGGTCCTCTGCTGGAGCTGCTGCCCCCGCAACCCGACTCTGGATAAGCGGATGAAGATGGATGGACACATAGGCTACATGTAGCAAAATTCATCTTCTGCATTTAACCCATCCCTGAAGGGAGCAGTGTGCAGCGCCCGGGGACCATTTTCAGATGGAATCCAGTGCCACTGGTCACATGGCACTGACTGGAGAGTGAACCTGACATGTTTATTTGATAGTGTGGGAAACCGGAGCACCCAGAGGAAACCCACGCAGAAACAGTGACAACATGCAAACTCCACACAGAAAGGCCGGGACGACTGCTGTACAAACTCGGGACCTTCTTGCTGTGAGGCCACAGTGCTATCCACTGGGCCACCGTGTTGTTTTGTGTGTGTGCGTGTGCAGGTGCACGTGCGTGCGTGCGTGTGTGTGTTGTATGAAGAAGATAAAATACGTTAAAAAGAAGAGAACTGTCTTCAAATAGAGAATGCATGCACACTTTATTTGCTCATCTTTAACAGACAGAAGCATAGGCATATCATAAAATCTAGTGAACACTTGCAATTTGCACTTTATAAGGGTGAATGGCAAAATACTAAACTGCAACTTACAATTATTTACACGAAAAAGCTTTACCCATTTTTGTAAAGCTTATATCCTGTAAATATCTGTAGATGGTTTAGCAATAACACTGGAATACAATCTGACATCATGTACAGTAATAATGATAATGTGAATATGAATATTTTATATTAATTGGCTTATGTCCCACCTCCACAGGTCAGTGTCTTTTCTCAACAATTCATCAGACCCTGTTCTTTTTTTCTTTTCATTTTCTTTTGTTTATTACGATTCAATGTTGTCATAAAATGTACTTTTTAGCAGACTGAAACAACTATCCACTAGAGGGCATTGCTATTCCACCAGGCCTCATCTACTGCATTCTGCAGGTCTAGTCAATCCACTGGGTGGGTATAGAAGTGAATATTTGTGGGAAATCTCAAATAAATCACACTTGGCATACCAATCCCACACACACATATGCAACATTCCATTTTTCTTGTGGGAAAAGCAGCATAGGCTACAATAAAAATATCAAGTGCAGAGGACCTCACTATTTATTATAGCTCATGATGTTTAGTCTTACATAAGTTGCATACACTCACACCCTGTGGAAAAACAATACGTATAAATAAATAATTTGACATGACAAATTAAATTGAGTGTTCACTGTCAACCAATTTCTAAATTGCAGTTAGAATCTCCAGTCCTTGACCTGTTGAATCTGGGTCTTCTCGCTGCTTTTCAATTTGTTGCTCAAATTTTACTTGCACATAAATTGTGAAACATTGACAGACACTGGTACAGTAGGTGAATTAAGAACACTGCAGTCCTACTACTTGGACATTGACAAGTGCACAGTACCTGTCAAATATATTATTTACAGTAGGCTATTTGCTCAGGGTTTTGTGGGTCATAAAATGCTTTCAATTCTATTTAAAGTTAGCAAATTTTTTAATCATGTTAATTGTGTTGTTAAATAATAAAAATAAATTAAATATGTATACATTTTTATAACTGTTTATTTTATATCTATGAATTATCTGTTAATATTTCATTTGCATTGCTGTGCATCATCTGCGTCGCAAGCTATCCGTCATGTGTCACGTGTCATAACTACTACTTATATAACTCAATAGTGAATCTTAAATGTGTATCCTACTCATTGAATCCATTTCATTGCCCTTAAATGATTTTTGAAGCCACTGAATCTGGGGGTCTGTCTTCAGCATGCCACTTAGGCCTAAGGCATGGTGACCACCATACAACGACCGTTGACCTGGAGGAAGACTGCTGTGTCAGGGGTCAGAGGTCATGAGGTAATGTAAGGAATACAGCCTTTGTTGATAATTCAACAAAGATGAAAAACAATTATATTTACATCAAAATAGCATTCAAAAAGAGGATACATTTGGTTGTTATTATTGGAGCACAGTTGTTTGTGTGTGTGTGTGTGCGTGTGTTGCCATGCAGCCTGCAGTGGCAGGGTGGTGACACAGGAAGATTAAGGGTGACACTGGCTAAATGTTTGCAGATGAGGGTTCCCAGTATCTAATCACCACGGTAACAAGGGTCATTGGGGCAAGCTATTGGGCCATTGAGCCTGAGGCAATTAAGTTTATAATGAGGCAAAATGTTAGGTTCAGAATCACTAGTTTGTGTGTGTGTGTGTGTGTGTGTGTGCCTAGAGGTAGTGTGGCTGGCCAAACAGTCAGGGCTTTGCCACTCCCAATTTAACATAACCCTTTCCCCCTTGACCTAACACAGACCGCACATCAACAGCCTGGTAGGAATAGAGGAGCCACATCTGTCATTTCCATCTGTATACACTAGTCCTTTATGTTCACGTGTACGCAGGTCGACAGCTACTGTACTGCCGCAAGTGCACACCATAAACAAGGTTTTGTGTTTCTGTTCTGCGTTTAACAAAAGAAATTACAATGTTCTTGCTATAACCTGAGTAAAATATGTGCCTGCGGCCTCACAAAGCCCTCCATATCTATAAGCTTTAGAAGCACAATCACCTGTTAATCACTATCTTTTCCCTCCAACGTTTTTAAAGCTGTACATGTTTGTATGTCCTAGGCATGTCCTAGATTGTACAAGTGTACGACAATTCAATTCTCATAAACTGAGCACAGAATTGCTCTTTTTACTTTACGCCTTGTTGTCTTTCAAGAGTTGAGTTTGCACAGTAAGGCAGTACATCCACACAGAGATAAGAAATATATATATTTCACCTTTAAACCAAGTTCAAATAAACCTGCTTTTCATCCATTTAGGAAATTCCACAAATGTGGTTTGGGGATACTGTGGGCAGGAATACCACAAGTCTTCAGGGAACGTTGATGGGGGAAGGTTTCCCGGAATTTTTGGGCCTGTGCAAGCTCAGCACAAGCTCATTTTGAGCTTGAACGCTACGTGTTTTGAGATAGCGCAGGTATCAGAGCTTTTTATTTCTTTGTATAGTACACTCCAGGGGCCGGTGGATGAAAACAATAGATGGAGGCAAACAGATTTGGAGAAAATATAAAGGGAAGGAAGAGGGAAAATAGACAGAGGTGCGTTTTTCAAATGGTGAATAATTTGTCTGCCCTGACAGGATGCTGTGCAGAGACACTTCCTGTGTATCGGATTTCAGTCAGTGTGTTTGTGTATAGGTGAGTCTGTGTGTTTATGTGCTTGTCTGAGTACGGTGTTGCTGTTCATGGACTTCCATTAATGTGATTCTTACAATTTGTATGTTCACACTTATTTATATTCACATTCATTTGAGTGTGATATTTTCACATGCATGCGTTTGTTTTAAGATTTGTGTGTGTGCGTGTGTGTGTGTGTGCGTGCGTGTGTGTGATGGGGGAGGGAGTACTTCCTGTTCAAACTCCAGATTTGGGGGTGGTGGTGGTTGAGCAGAGAAAGGAGAGTTTGACACAAAGTCCACAAACACTTCTATAATGTCTTGCCTGGGAGAACGATAAGTGTTGGTAGATGCTGAAGAATTGTCCCACTGGGAGTTTATTTCGGGGTGAAAGCGCTTGGACTGTTGAAAGTCTAGTGTGAGTCTAGGTGGGTTAGCAATATAAACATTGTACTAAACACGTTCTACAGATCTAATCATCTTCAATAATTGATCATTTTTTATAGGGTGTTTAAATCAAATTAGAATATGTTCTTAAACATCTTAGATTTTTCCTGGTTTTTCTGAAACTTTTTTGTAGTTTTTTTTATATATAGTTTATAGTAAGCTATAGTTTAGAAGTTATTTGTGGTTTGCAATGGATGTGAGCTGATTTGCAAACAACGAACAACTTACATTATTTTGGGGACTTCATGGTTCAAACAGTTCTTACTGCTTTTATTCCCACACATCAAAACACATGATTCCCCATATGTGTGTATGTGCCGTGCGCACTAGTGCAGTACTGCTTGCAGGTGCAGTGAATGTGTGTGGCCTGAGGAAGTGGCGCATGCTTGGTTCTAAACTACAACCTTGTTCAGACATTATGCTTCCTCCCCCATTAGCTTGATGCCTTCCATTTAATAGCTGAGTCAATATCCCAGTGGTGCCTTTCCTAATAACCCCTAGTTTGTCTGAATGCAAGGGAACGCAGACGAGACCGTCGCCATGTTTTGTTATTATGGTTTGCTTATTTGCTTTATTTTAATTCACGATTAGATTTTTGCTACATGACTTTCTTTTAGCCT
>JAODTR010062175.1:0-16755 GCA_025399935.1 Amblyopsis rosae
GGGGGGGGGGGGGGGGGGGGGGGGCTGGGGGGCTTGGGGATGACGACGAAGAGCAGGGGAGAAACTAACAGGAGCAGGATAAAGTCGGTGTTGGCTTACTACACACACACACACACACACACACACCCAACGCAGGCAGCGAATGCGGAGCTGTGGATACAGAGGGAAGGACAGACGGAAAGTAAAGTGCAGTTGAAGTGGACGTCTGGGTGGGGGGGGGGGCTTTGGGGTGGTGAGTGGAGTGGAGGCAGCACTGGGGTGTGTGTGTGTGTCGGGGGGGGGGGTCGTATACAAACAGGTAGATATACAGGGGACATCAAAAGGCACAAAGATGACAAGGGCACTGGAGAAAAACAGCCTGAAATTTGCAAAGTTTGCCAACAGCGGCGGAGCGCGGGGTCGATGCAGCCAGGATTGCTTGGCGAGTAATGCAAGAAAGAGTGCAAGAGAGATGGAGGGAGGGAAATTTATGTCCATGCAGCCAGACGACCCAGAAACTGGAGAGGCACACGCTCATAAAAATGCACTCTGCCTCCCCTCCTCTCCACCCCCACTTTAACCCCCTCACTTTTCCTTCTACCCCCCCCCCCCCCCGGCTCCCCATACACTTCCATGTCTCTCTCACTGCTTCCATCCCTCTGCCGAGCAGTGTGTAGGGGCCACCTCGCTCTAATGTTTTGGATGGCTGTGTGTGGCTCCCAGAGGTCACGGCAGTCGTATTCTTCTAATGGCGGAGTCACCAAAGTCAACTAGGCTGGGTGGCCAAGCAAGCCAGCTTCTCCCCCTCGTATTCTGACTCTCTCTCTGGTACGAACTGAAGAGCAGTACGTTGTGAATGGGTGACTACACCCACAGTATGGCAGCAGCAGTCTGCGTTACTGTATGAGGCTGATCCCAACCCATAATCCACCACACTATATAATGGATGCTAGTTAATGGATGCTAGTTTTAACATCTGATGCAGTGCAATGTACATGCAAACCCGTACCACATTTGTATACAGCACAACATCCATGCAAGATGCAGATGAAACATTGCCGGTACTGCATGCGCAATCACACACGAAGAATGTGCAAACACAAATATTCTGTCATGTTGTTTTGTTGTCGCTCAGCCCAGGGCTACGCCTGCAGTGAGACCATGACTTGTAACAGCAGTGCCTTAACAGTGACCCTGCACGCCAGCAAACACAAACACAAGGACATTATACACGTGCACATACACACACTATGTGCGATCACAACCAAAATGTAAGCCTTGACAGGTATAGGGACAAACTACTACTGCAATAGGCTACATCAGTCTGTTGTGGATCTAACAAAACATATCACAAACCTAAAATGTCTCAAATATAACATAATAATGATATG
This sequence comes from Amblyopsis rosae, assembly GCA_025399935.1. NCBI lineage: Eukaryota > Metazoa > Chordata > Actinopteri > Percopsiformes > Amblyopsidae > Amblyopsis > Amblyopsis rosae. The sequence goes on from JAODTR010062175.1 coordinate 1,371, forward strand.
TTTGTAATAGTTCTATGGTTTGTAATGACCTAAATATATGCTTGTATGATAAGGAAATGTCATTTTTACAATATGTTACCCCAACTGTGCAAAATGTAATGTCACCAATAATTTACAATACATGTACAATATTTCCATTTGAACTCTTTGCTTTGAATGAAGCTAGTTGCTATTTTTATGATTACTCTAAAAGATACCATACGAATATATATCAATTAATAGCTAATAAAAATGTTAAGTTTGTTTTAAGTCTATAAAATGTGAAACATTTACTTTTTTTTGTGAATTTAAACGTATTTCACCAACTGCTCAATATTAAGCCTATAATGTGAACCTGTTGAATTTCATATCAAGTAGGCCTGGGGTCTAATCTTTGAACCTGTTAACAAAGTGACAACAAAGATTTGGCTTGCCATTTACAGCCAATTGAGCATTTCATGGCTGCATTAGGCTCAGTGTACGGGGGAGTTTAGCACTATGATCATCCTTTTAAGAAATCAGGACCCCGCAGAGTTGAAAGGGTCCATGTTGGATGAAGTGAAGGCTCTCACCAAGCCGTCCACGGTTAAACTCCTAGAAAAGTTGCCTGCGGAGCCGCCTGCCACGGCATAGTGTTCCCCGCCAAGCCGCTATGATTGAAGTGCAAGTTGGCACTCAGCGGGTGAGGGGAACGAATACCGTTTTGAATAATTATTATGTTACTTAGGTGTAATTTACAACGCAAGACGATGTGTTTAGATACCCAACGAGAAAGTTTTTGTTACTCTTTCAAAATGTTCTTTTAATTTCAACCTGACACTGTCAAAAAGTCGTGAGAAAGGCGTTGTTTGAGTCAAATAAAAACGATCCAAAGTGACACTTGTGATAGGTATGTATGACTGGGCTACAATAGATGTCAACAAAAACAATAAAACACTTTTAAAGCTATTATCAGCCAATAAATGTCTTGTCACCATGCACACTTCAAGTTTATTTATGACGCAATGATAAAGGATATGGCTACAACAACAATTAGGCCTAAATTGCTTTTAATATATTATTATTATTATTATTATTATTATTATTATTATTATTATTATTATTATTATAGTATTTCTGCATTCAGATTACAGAACAGGCGTTTTGTGAAATTATTAAAATGTTGGCGGGCTCGGCAATCCTAATCTATTTGTTTTAAATATTAGTGTTATTATCCCGCATATGTCGTTTATTCAATCTGTTTTAGAGAAAACAAAACTTTTCATGATCTAATATTTTTTTTAAGAGAGCAAAATATCTCTGCGCTTGTGAGTGTGCGTGTACAGACTGTGTCTATGTGCGTGTGTGTGTGTGTCTGAGGAGTGTGAGAGAGAATGTGTGCTATCATCTGGTATCACTATTCTCAGAGCCATCCAGAGATGATACTCCCGCCGTTGTGGGAGCAGGCAAGAGAGGAGAAGAGAGTTGCGGAATCCGACGATAACCGCACAGGACAGCATTGTGTTGGAGCACAGAGCGTGCCATTGAGATAAAACGGTAGAGGGGGTCTCCTTTAGCGTTTGTAATGCGCGAGTGTGTCTGATAAGGAGAAGGGGGGGGGGGGGGGGAGAGGGAGGGGGCAAGAGACCCCGTCGCGTTTTGACACCCCAAACAACTAGGCGCACCGCCACCACATCACTCCCCACCTCGCATCTCCTTCCCCTCCTCTCTTCTGGATTCTCTCTCTCTCTCTGGGCTATAAGCGCCGTTGCTCTTTCACAGTGGTGACAGTATCAAGCCTGTCGCCGTATGTCCCTGGACAGCGAGCACAAGGAGCCAAAAATACGCTATCTCTCCTCCTCCACACCGAGCATCCCGCCAGCTGCTAGCCGAGCAGACGCCCAGGCGGACCGGCCATCACCACAGGACTGCCCCGGACAACGCCTGCGCAGGGCTCCGTAAGACCAACCACAACGTTTCGGTGGGCTATTATACGTGTTTATCTGAAGCCAGTGGGACTATATTTCCCCATATAATGTTCCTCAGCATGTAACCGACTACGAGCTTTAGGGTAGCCTTTATTATCTGACTTGGCGTAGCCTAATCAATACTAATGCATTTTTTTAGTAGCCTAAAATTATATATAATGGGCTATTGTACATAGGCGTAGTAGGCTATTTTAAAATGCAAAAATCTTGTCTTTACATGTCCGGTATAATTTTACGATGCTTGTGTTGAGTCTGACTGTTTACGTGTTAGAGCTTACACACTGTCCAACCATGATAGTGACGTTTTTAAACTTCATTGTGTCTTTATTGCGTATTTAATGATTGCGTTCGTAAATTGCGTTTGCAGGTGATCCGGGACAGAGCAACACAGCTGGCTAGCCTGGCCAAGAAGAACACCCTCACCGGGGAAGGACTGGCCGTCGAGGCGCATGGAGAAAAGGGTAGGCTGGCTGCATGGCTGTAGCCTCATAATATCTCGGATCATTTTCTACGTGCAATGGGATCTGCCACAGCAGCGAGAAGCAACACAGAACAGTTTAAATACCGAATACATTAGAATGACAGCACGTCATTATAAAAGCAGACGGACGGGGGTTAGTTGGTCTTCTGTCGGGCAACACTGGTGAATGGAAACTGAAACTAGCAGACAAACAGAAAACAAAAACCCAGAAAAAGACATTATTAGCACTTGTGTATTAAGGTGCTTATGAATTAATGCATTTTAATTATTTAAATTTGTTTTGATTATTTTACCAAATCTAAAAAAGCAGATGGGTTAGATCGTGATAGACCTATGCCACTTCTCAAAACCATATAAAAATATTTATAATAAATAATTATAGCCTAATCAGTTCATACCAACAGAGTGGACTGAAACAGTTGAGAGAGGCAGCTCTCCGACTAAGTAGGTCAGGTTTTTTGCTAGAGTGATTCAGGGGAGAATCGGATAAATAGCCTATCTGTGTGGAATTTCAGGATTTGGAAATATCTTTCACACACATAGATAAGACAATACAACACAACACACAAAGAAGATACACACAAATGTGCATTTTGTTAAAGGAAACTGGCCGTCATTGTCATTTAGAGCTGACAATAGTTAAAAAAAATATATATAGGACAATAGGCCTATCGTTTATTCAATTCACAATAAGACACAATTAGACTATACGCTACAGCAGTTAGTTGTTACGATGATGACGACTGTTTCACAACAAACTTATTATTTTATAGTAGGCAATGACACGTATAGCACTAATGGTCATTTTTAAAATAGTGATGGTAAAGAAATAAATTGCATTAACTTGTCCTCATATAGATATATTATATCCATACATTATTTTCTCTGCAAAATGCTGACATATTTCCAAAACGTCAGTGGTATATAGCTTAGTCTATACGCATAAATAATTAGGTAATCGCTAATTTGGTAATCACTCGACATTTCATTTATTCTCAATTTTTTATTATTGTATCCTATTACCAAGTTATGTTGTGAAAACAGTCCAATGTATGCTGATCTCAAATTGGTTGGATATATTTTCAAGTATTAAGATTAACGTTTAAAACATTTAACTGAGATAGCCTGTGTTCTTTAAACTGATCTAAAACAACAAAAACATTTTAAGCTTGCACACAATATGGCTATGGCACAATTATATATGTAAACGAAATTTTTAGATTTGAATAAGCACGTGCGTTTGGTTGATATAGACCGAGCACTGTAACAAGTATTGGTCAGTAAAACTAACATTAAAATAATAATAAAAGTAATTGTTCTGAGAATTCCTTGCCATGGAAAAAAAAGCATGGCATTTAACGTGTTGACTTCGGCGCTTTGATCCATTTGATGCACAGCCGCCAAACACCCACTGAAAGCAGATATGGGGAGAAGTGCGCAATGTGATAGCGGTGATTGTGTTAATAGCCCGCCTCAATAAAACTAAAAGGTGTCCGGGCAGGGCCCCCGGAGCAGGTGCTTTCTGTAGTCCTGGGACCATATGGGACTCTGATTGGACAAACGTTAAACATAAGGGAAAATTCTGCTGACAGAGCAATACCATCACGGAAAGAGGCTGCAGTCAAGCACAAATAAACAGTAGACTTATAATTGTGTGTGTGTGTGTGTGTGTGTGTATCTGTGTGTGTGTGCGCGCGTGTGGGTGAGAGAGAGAGAGCACTATGATTAGGGTTAACTGTAGACTTCATAAAACCTGTGTGTGATGTTGCGTGTGCGTGCGTGTGTGTGTGGTGTGTGTGTATGTGTGTGTGTGTGGGGGGGGTCCCTGTGTGACTGTCACAGTGGGACGTGTGAGGTTCGTCCTACAGTGTGAGTGTGTATGTGTGTGTGTGTGTGTGAGGTTCCTCCTATATAGTGTGAGTTCAGAAGATACTTGTCTGCTTTGTCTCCCACCCATCTTCCAGCTCTCACATTCTTTTTTTGGATATGCACAAGCACATGCTTGAACTATATGATTCTACACACACACACACACGCGCAAACACACACGCACAAGTACGTTCACACACACACATACGCACATGCACACGCACACACACACACACACATACTTTTAACTAATTGACAGGCTACAGTATTGAATCTTGGCAAGTTGCAAGTCGCTTGCGATAAAAATGCCCGCTAAATGCTATAAATGTAAACAATATTAAATAAAAACTCCACTCCCATCACTGATATAAAGAAACATACAATATTATTATTTAAATGCTATAAATGTAAAAAACTATAATAAATAAACCCACCACATTATAGCGCTGATAAAAACAAACATTATCGTACAAGCGCGGGGGGTGAATGTCATATTGTATCAACATTTATATAATATATTAATGCATGACATCAATGAGACAACCAGACACACAGAGTGCTGAAACTGCATCTCATATTGTCTGTCTGTCCATCCGTCTTGTCCTTCAGTATGAAGAGCTGCTGCACTACCCCGAGGGTATGTCGGTGGGGGGCTACGGTGACCCAGTGCGGCCCCTTCCTCACTCACAGTACGGCCCCACCATTCCCGACTCTCTCAAACACCACAGGGACCTGATCTATGGGTGAGGCTGCAACAAACAGGGATCTAACTACTGTCTACATGCTTTAAGGCTGATTGTTTAAATGTGCTATTGTGATGAAGTCTGTGTGTGTGTGTACGTGTTTGTGTATAGAGTTTCTTCCATACAGAGATCTTTCCATGTGTCCTTTAATTAACATGTCATATGAATGTAATGTATGTGTATGCCATGTCAACTGTTAATGCGTTTATGTACATTATGCTAATTGTGTCTGTGTCTGTGTTGGTGCGGTGTGCGTGCAGTCACCCGCTGTTCCCATTACTGGCCTTAGTGTTTGAAAAGTGTGAGCTGGCCACCTGCTCCCCTAGAGACTCTCTCTCGGCCCCGTCCCACCTCCCCGGCATGACCAATCACAGTGACGTCTGCTCCTCCGATTCCTTCAATGACGATATTGCTGCATTTGCTAAACAGGTGAGGGACAGTTTGGACAGCCAATCACAAAGCTTGGTGTGATATGTTATACTGAAGGCCTATACCCTGTTTCTGTTTCAGATTCGGTCTGAAAAACCAATATTCTCCTCTAACCCTGAGCTTGACAACTTGGTATGATGTACTGTAGAATAGCTATACATTAAAGGCTAACTCATTAGTGTATTGCTCTGTTATTCTATTTATTTAGTTTTTTGGTTTAATAATTGCATGCGATTCATGTTTTATTCTCTCTTCATAAGTGTTTGCTGTAATATTACTTTTATTTATTGTACTAAGTGTATTACAGCTGAAATGCTTCTGTTCTTCTTTATGACTTGTTATATTTATTCCTTTGTTATTTTGTGTAATGTGTGTTGTCAGTGCACTTTTAATAAATTATACTTGACTTGAACAACATAGCCTACACAAGTGGTTTTAGTTATGTTGAAATATTGCATTTTACATTTAAATTCAAGAAATGCATCTACAGTTTTTGCTAATATGTGTTATTGCTATTAAATAATATTGAAAAGTTACCCCATTCTATCTACAGATGATCCAAGCTATACAGGTTCTACGCTTTCATTTACTGGAGCTAGAGAAGGTTTGTATTTTTAAATGCTAGAGTTGCTGGTGACTCAGAAATATGTCTGAATGTATGCACCTTGGACATGTGTAATTATGTTTGTTCATTTGTCACGCCAGGTGCACGACCTCTGTGATAACTTCTGCCATCGCTATATCACCTGTCTGAAGGGCAAAATGCCCACAGACTTGGTACTTGATGAACGGGAGGGCGGCCCCAAGTCAGATATGGAGGATTTCACCGGCTCCTGCACCAGTCTGTCAGAAGAGGTCAGGGAACAAGTCATGTTTACCATGACTCTATTCTTCTACATAACTCTAAATCTATATTACTGTATGTTGTACCATCTATTTCATTTGTCCATCTCTTCTCTGTAAATGCACCCTCCGCCTCCCCTCACAATGTTCTCTGTTTCTTCCTTGGATCTGTCTGAAGAATGCGTCATGGTTACGGGAGCCCGAGGAGTGTGCCACCACTCCACTCGGCACGCCTGGCACCTGTGGCCTGCCCTCACACAGCATAGGAGACAACTGCAGCGACATGGGTACACACACACACACACACGCGCTCGCTCGCGCACACACACGCGCACACGCACGCTCGCACACGTGCGCACACACAGACTCTTTCTCTCTATAATACAATGCATTCATCTGTATTACTCAGTATGGGGTTGACATTATTAATTGCAATGCCCCTGTTAAGTATTATACTCTCTGTTCCACTGCATAATGTGCAGCGCTGCAGGTTCTATTGTATTGGTTCAAAGTTGCTGACCTGTCGCTAGAGGTCTTTTACTGTATCATGTGTCATGACTGTGACATGGCAGAGCACAATTCCTTCAGTATACAGTAGACCTGCACACGCACACACACGCACAGACATGCACACACACACGCACGCACACACACACACACACACACACACACACACACACCTGATCGGTGCACCATTTGCATGCAGGCGACGGCTTGGACGGAGGCATGGCGTCTCCCAGCACAGGAGAGGAGGATGAGACGGACAGAGAGAGGAGGAACAACAAGAAAAGAGGGATCTTTCCCAAGGTGGCCACCAATATCATGAGGGCCTGGCTCTTCCAACACCTCTCCGTAAGAATCTCTCTCTTCTGCCTCCTGTGCTTCAAACAGCTTAGGCAACAAACCCACTGATAGGGACTAATGTGGGTGGTAATAAAAGGAGCCCATACGAGATAAAAAAGAAAATGAAGGAGAAAGATGGTTAATGTATGTTGAATAAATAACAAATGGATTTGGTCATTAGGTGAATAGATCTGTGCTAACCTGATAGAAATGGAGGGGAAAATGGTTGTTGAGGTGGTTAGATTCATATTTAGCTACTCAGTTAAATTCATACTTCACTCCAGTTATTACATACTACACGTTTGGGCAGTGGTTCAGAGTGTAAAGAGGAGATCAATTATTCATTCCGATGTAATTTCATTGGTAATCCTCCTACACTCTCAGATATAGAGCTTAATTATTTATTTGAGTGTGGGGTGGGTTATATTCAGTTACTATAATTCTGCCTTTTAATGGCCTTTTTACGGCTACGCTTCCAACAGTTCCCACTTTTAAGAGCAAAATCTTGTGACACCGTCAGCAGGTCTGACCAGCTCTGCTGTGTTTGTCCTCACAGCATCCCTATCCATCTGAGGAGCAAAAGAAGCAGCTGTCACAAGACACTGGACTCACCATCCTACAGGTCAACAACTGGTCAGTGCACCTCCCGTCAATACTCCAACACTAGACCATCGTTCATCAATAATCAATTAAACTCTCAACTAATTAAACTGTCACCCCAAATGATCAACATGCGCCTTGTCAGATCAATAGCATGTTAGTGTGAGAGTCCAGAACAGACATAAACAATATCGGTACTTATAATACAACTCAGTTTATTGCCTATTATCTATTTTTTTTTCCTTTTAACCTCAAGACAATAATTATCGCAATTAGAGAAAAGTGCCACAGTATACACAGCCTACTTTCTCAACCACCCCTGTAACGGACGAACCACAGGGACATTAACGGTCATTTCTCAGAGACTTGCAGCACTATAAAATGAAATTGCTCCATGTTAATAAGGACAGAAGAGAAAATCAATATAAGATGATTTATTGCACTGCCGTTCCTTTCCCAGTAGGTGCAAGCACACACACACAGACGCACACGCACACGCACACTCACACACACACGCACACACACACTGTTGATCAACTTTCTATTGCTGGTCATTGATCGTAATCAGACACACATATACTCTGTGTACCTCCCCACACACATACTTGCCCAGTCGTGCAGATCAATCAATTATCAGAGGACGATCAATAGCCGCTGTGGCCTAACGTTGATTTACTATGCCGTCTGAAAGGGTTAAGTGGTTGTAAAAAGAAAAAAGGTTAATAGTCTTCTGCTGGGCTTTTTTCTCCATTAACTGTTGACCTATTGTACCATTCTCCCTCTTCTTATCACTCTTTTTCTGTTCATATTCCTGCATCTGTCTCTCTCTGTCAACTCATCTGCCATACAGGTTCATCAATGCCAGGAGGAGAATAGTGCAGCCTATGATCGACCAGTCCAATCGCTCAGGTTGGTATTCATAAGCTAGTCAGTGAGTCAGTTACACAATCAGTATTTCAGATACACAGTAAAACAGTTGAGTTAGTATTGTAAGTTAATTATCCAGTTAGTCCGTTGGTGAGCTAATCAGCCAGTCAATGAGCGAGCCAGTAAAACAGTCAGTCATGTCTTCTTTCTGACCATACCTGATGGGGTTGTGTCTGCCAGGTCAAGGTGGTCCCTACAGCCCAGAAGGAGCAGCTCTGGGGGGTTATGGGCTTGATGGACAGACACACCTAGGACTCCGGGCAGCAGGTACCAAAACTTAGTGACGTGGAAATAAATTTGCGAGATAATGAGTAATGAGTACACCAGCAAACTCACCTAACCACATAGCATGTGTTAATACATGTCACATGTATTAAAGGTATAGTCAGCTATTGCAAGCTAATTGTAAGCTAATACACTTTTAGTCAAATTCACCAAATATTACCTTGCATTTCGCTATCTTACCATTCTCTGTGGGTGTTCATACAAGGGCTGTGTAGAAGTATGCCACAGTAGAAATAGAAGTATCCCACAGTAGAAGTGGCGAATATCGCTCACAACTACAAAGCCATAGTACTACGCTTTGCTTTACAGTGCGTTTCGATGTGTGGGGCGCTGTTGCGGAGGCATATTGTTTTGATATGAGCTTGAAGTTAGCAAGCGTTCTTGTCTTGTGAATGACTAACCCTGTCTTTAATGACATATATTAACTAAACAAAAAAATGATGATAAAATGTATCTCCACTTGTGCTCTTCAACACCACCCCTCCAGTCACAGGCCTATATCAACACAGAGAACCACACAATAAGGAGATAAATAGTTACCTCCACAAATATAACTTCCCACCCATAGAGTCAAATTGAGTCTACTATGAGGCAGTATACCGTGAAATAGTCATATCAGTGCTTTACAATGCACTGTTCACACGGACGACAAAACAGGGAGACATTGTCGCTTATGGCCGTTCCTGGTTTCTTATTGGGTGACTCGTTTGTTTCAACAATGCGTGTCTCGCTTTCACTCTCATTGGTTGGCACCACGTTGCATTGCTCAGTACTTAGCATACAACACCATAAAACAGCATACAACTGACCTATAGTCTTTTTTTGCCCCACCTAGTTGACTAGCAATGGTTTCTTGTCGCGGTAAATAAAACCACCTCTCATTGAGAATGACTGTCAGCTTTGTCTCCCTCATTTGTCGTCCGTGTGATGATAGACTGTATATATATACTGTATACTGTATATGGTCACACCCTTTGTTGTGCCTGGCTCCGCCTGTAACATCCCCCTATCCATTATAATGGCATAAATGTCTGGCTGATATATTTTTAACTCATGAGTAATTAACAAAAATCACCGCCATCCAGTTGTCATGACTGGGGAGACTATAGAGACAAACACGTTTTTTTTTAACCAGGCTGTAAACATGTTTATTTTTGCAGTAAAGTCAGACATTTTAACATGGGAGTCTATGGGGATTGACTCCCTTTTGCAGCCAGCCTCAAGTGGCCATTCAAGGAACTGCATATTTGAGCACTGGAGGTGAATGTATAGGTTTATTCCCCTGTCCTGTGTCTCTTGGCTACAGGTCTCCAGGGCATGTCCTCTCTGCCAGGCGACTACGCCGGCGCTCTGCTGTCTCAGGCTGGCTACCCGACCCACCCGGGGCCATCTCTCCACCCCTACCCAGGGCCCCACCCCCACCCCCACCCTCACACCCACCCTCACCCTCACGCTGCCATGCTGCTTCACCCGCCGCCGCACGCCCACCCCGCAGAGCCGCTGCTCGCACAGGGACTGGACATACACGCACACTAGCTGTTGGCTGCGTGTGTGTGCGCGTGCGTGCGCGTGTGCGCGGGTATGTGTTTGTGTGTATGTATGCACGTATGAGTGTGCGTGTGTGTGCGTTAAGACTACGCACAGTCCACTATGTAGTGTTTTTAGAACCGCGAGCCAAAAGTTTACATTGCCCCTGAAAGACACGGACCTTGATGTAGCTGCTCTCCACCTCGACTCGCTAACGTACGTGCACACACGCGCACACGCGCGCGCACGCGCACACACACACACACACACACACACACACACACACACACATGCGCACTGAAATACAAACACAGTCTGACACTAGGTTTAAGCCATACTTCTCTGAGAGTGCTTCCATCTTTTCCAAACCCTCTGATGCATCCTGGATGGGACAAGATAAGCTTTAACTTCATGTCTAATGAACTGCGGGAACCCTCAACACATGCTGGACACATCCTGGTACAACAAATCTGGACAGACCACACACACACCTACGATAGCCGAGGGATGTTGGATGAGACCTGCTTCCACCACACCTTTATCTATGGCTTCCGACTATTTCCAGCTTGCCTACACATATGGCTGTCAGAAAACACACACTTTATTTAAAAATGTAGACTTTTTTTTGTTTGCTTTGTAATCTATTTTTATATTTATGCGTGCCACTGCAGGCAAGTGAAGCTTCATGCAGGCTTGTTGAATATTAATGCTCTTCCTCAGCATGAAGCTCTTCACTATGAATTACCTGTAGTCTGCCTCATTGTCTTACCACTGACCTCCTTAAGATACCAGTTGGTATCCATGACTGTAGGATTTCTTGTAAACACAAACGCGCACACATGCAGACACGCACGCACGCACACATTCACGTAAACACACACAAAGACTATGAAAAGCCATGTATACAGACACACACACATATACAAAAACACTAAGCATTTCTGTTGTATGTTTTTGTCTGTCACAGTGGTGTGAGGGGAGCTGCAGCCAAAGGACTCTCTAAACATTCTGCTCCTTCTCCACCTTGTGGGGGTCTGTTAGGGTCTGATCTGGGTCAGACCGCAGAAAACATTATATGAATGATGATGGAAAATATATTGATGATGTTATGATAATAGTATTAAAACTTCTGTTTTGTAGGTTTGTTGTTGTTGTCAGTGACAATGTGTTTGTGATTGTGTGTGTGCGTGTGCGTGTGCGTGTGTGCGCGCGTGAATATCTATACATTATTTTGTTCAAAGTGCAAAAACTACACTGTATTTCATGGGGGGATGAATCTTCTGCACTGGGCCATGTCTCAAAGAGGACATTGAACTGTTGTTAACAAAACAACCACAACACATTATGGATTTGACTGTCACCTGTTGCTTCGTGTACTGCATTGCTAATCTGAGTATTACAGAATCCATATTGTTTACATTAGTGTTAGTAGCTGCAGTATGGGTTGTAAAGCTTGTCTGATTTTTAGTAAATCCACAATTTGTAAGTTAAATCATATATGTTGTTTTGCTGTTCCCTGGGAAGACCATCCTACTTTTGCAAACTACTGTAGTTTTCAAGCTAGTTGTAGAGGCAAAAGGTGAATCGAAAACAAAGCTAGCTCACTACAAAATTATTAATTTGCCCACATGTAATTTATGGTTAGTTACAGTATTGCTATTCCTTGCCAGTTGAAATAGCATGGCTGGAACAAATGCGATCCACCTCATTAGGTATACTAAAATCACATTAACATTTTTAAATCAACGTTCATGTAAAACACAATTTAATGCTACAAAAAGTGACAAAACAATTAGCTAACCAAAAGCTATTTTTAGGACCGTCCTTAAAACATATTTCCCCAAACAATGATTACTATTCATGTAATATTGAAGGTTTGAGCTTGCATCTTGGTTTCAAATGAATATATCTTATTGCACAAACATACAGTTAAAAATAGAATTTCCTGAAATGTAACTCTCCTACTCTTCCACCATATTGCTAACTTACTATATCTTCAGGTAGTAGCCGCAGAGATCTTTTCACAAGGCTGTAAAAGAAATGTGTTTTTGTTTAACTTTGTGACCTATAAGCCTACTCTTCAAGGCTGTCAAACAAGTACATTTCTGTGACTCTTAATGAACTTAATATCACCTGACCTTGAGATACCAAAGCAAAGAAAATCTAAATCTTTAGTATTTTACCATTCATCGGGAAGGGTTGGAGGGCTGAGGCAGGTCAAACAGAATATTTCTCCCTTGACCTCAGGCGCTGAAGAGGGAGGAACCATAGAATGATCAATAATAAGGCAGTTGTCAACCATAATGTCAAGTTCTTTTCCCATGAGCCTGGGGATAATTACTGCAGCCCTGCCTGTGTACATTTTTATGTCTTGTGTGTGGAAATATCTTATGATCAAATCTGATCTTGTTAGAAATGAACCCACACTGAAAAATATTTATAAAATAACATTACAATGTTTTTACTTTTATTGTATCTCTTGATAGAGGTGACCCTGAACTATGAGAAACCTAATATCCTAATATAGATATATTCACAAGCTTTGCAACATTCTCTGATGTACTATCCTATATATATCTGTCATGTCAGTAGACCTCCATGTAAAGGCTTCCATGAAGCCAAAGCCATATCATCTACATCTTAACGCTGCCCCCAAACTCATAAGAAGCTCACAAAACTCCTATAATTATAAAATATTTGGGCCTGAAGCAGGAAGGGTCAGGGGCCAGAGTTCAGTTAGGGGTCAACAGGAAATGGTTGTTCTCCCTTGACCCCTACACCCCTGAACATTTAATTTATCTTTCTTTACTCACAAACTACTTGGAATTACTGGGCTGCCCCCTTTTTGAATATTTCTTTCACATCCTTACCTCCTTTGTACAGAATATTCTAACAGTGGTTTGCTACTGTAGACATTCCTGAACAGTGTGGTTTTCACAATAAATAACGTATATTGCTGTACTAGACAGTACACTGAGATGTCTGTTCTGGAGTCTCATACTAACATGTTATTGATCTGATAAGAAGCATGTTTAATGCCATGCAGCTGCCCAGACCATGTCTATTTTTGCAGCTGCCCAGACCAAGTCTATTTTTAACGTTTCACAATTTTTGTATTTACATTTACATTTACAGCATTTGGCATACTCTTTTATCAAAAGCAACTTACAAGTAGTACATTTGTCAATACTTTGACAGGTCACACACCAGCAATCGTAAGTAGGGATGGCACCGATACATTACTGAGATCGGAAATCGGTCCGATGCTGACTTAGCTGAATCGGTATCGGTGACAATTGGGCAGTTGTAATTGATCCATGGGGCTAATCCAATTAAAATATTTTACATGCGTAAGAATACTGCCAGGCATCAGCCATGTCTAACCTACCCATCAGGCCACACTATCAGCAACAGGTTTCTAAAATGCATCTAAATCCTATAATAGAGATTGGCTGTCATTTACTTTGTAACTTAACCGATACCCAAAGTGCCGGTATCTGTATCGATATTGGGACTGAAAAACTGTATGGTGCCATCCCTAATCGTAAGCAAGTACATAATAATATCAGAATAGTTATAGCATCATATGTCTAGTATATTGTCAATATGTCATTAAATCGTCAAACAAAGTTCCTAATGGCCTGAATAGTGTGTGCCTAATACTAAAAGGCTAAATACATAAGAGCAGAATAATAGTGAGAGTAGAGAGAAGATAAAAATTTTAAAAAGCATTTTGGGAAGGCCATTTCAGGTCAATCATGCTTTTCAAACTAAACTAAACTTAACTAAACTAGGCAAAAGCAGGGACACTATTGGGTCTCTAACAGCTGTTTAAGTTCTTGAAAATGACAGTATGTAAATTTATGTTCCCATGTACCATTATCATAACATAACCTATGATTTTAATATTAGTTATCTCAAACTCTTGTTTTTTCGTTCAGTCTGCTATCAGAAAATAGGTCCTCAGAGTAAAACCAAATAAGTTACTATACTTTATTGTAATACAGTATTTATCTTCTTAAGAATACATCAGTTTATAGTGCATTCTGCTGAAGTCCATTCTCACATCAACATCATATATTTGGAATGTCATCACATAAAAGCTGTTGGTTCTTTTTCACATGTACATTATTTAGTACCATTGGTTGGTGAAATGTGTAGTTTTGAGAGATTTTCCCAAATTGAATCGACATTCGTTTCTGAATAATAGAAATGTGTTCTTGTTAAAAAATATGCTCAGATAAATGGCCCATGTTGTTACCTATTCATTCATAATGGGCTCAGTGTGTTGCTGCATTCTTTGTGTCTCTATGATTTAACTACTTTCACTGATTTGATTTTTAGCCAAATATGAACGCAAAATGAACGCACATGTGTAACACTTACATGTGCAGGCCTGTGTTTGTTAGTGCATGTGTGTGTGCATAAATATGTACAACTGCATTTTAACATAAAGTGTGTGTGGGGGTTACTCTGGCGATCGTTAATCATTCAATTACACACCTGTCAGAGTTCAAACAAGGGAGGGGGCAGTGCAGAGAGAGTGGGGAAAGAAAGGGAGGGAAAGAGAAAGCAACAGTCACAATGAGGGAATTATAATGGAGGGATGAACATAAAGCAAATTGAGAGAGAAAGAGAGAGAGAGATAGAAATGGGGGGAGAGAGAGAATCAAAAAGAAGTGACATTTTTATCCTGCAGGATATAAAAGGCCCAATAACAGCCCTGTGTGACAGAGGAAATCTGTAGGACAGTGACAGCTGCTGAAATGACTAAACCTGACAAGATAGGAAAACAAACGGACTCCTACATCCTAGATCAGGGGTATTCAACCCTGGTCCTGGGGGACCCCTGCCCTGCATGTTTTAGATCTCTCCCTGCTCCCTCACACCTG
>JAODTR010062197.1:4152-16748 GCA_025399935.1 Amblyopsis rosae
CCCCCCCCCCCCCCCCCGGGCCTGCCTACTTCTGTGGACATAGAGTTGTGTAGTAGGTATAGAAGGGAGAATGGCAGGGCTGTGGAAATCCTATCAGGCATTGATGACCAGACATCCATGGACTGTTCAGATAGTGACTGCTGGTAAAAATACACACACACACACACACATGCACACAGCGTGCATGCACACATGGGTTTGTTTTATCAAGATCAGAGATCTAGCTCTTGTGTAGATTTGTTTTCTTGTCAATTGCACAGAATATAGGAGCATTACTGTAATGTTTATCTAGCCCTTTCCTTCCCACCCTTAATCCAGAACATTTTAGTTATTGCGGAGGTTGACAATCAAATAAAAAATGTTCAAGAACAAGTTTAGAATGTAATATAAGTATGTACTTTACAGTCCAAAGGGCTGTTTGTTTTCAAACTCCATCAGAGAAAGTATTCAGCTCATTGCATGTAGAGCTTGAATCTATCCCTATAAGGATTCCCCCATTAACCTTGTGAGTTCTGATTAAGGCTGATTGCTTTACAATAGGCATTACTCTCCTTAGTCTTCCTCTGGTGGATCGTAAACAATATGATAATTAAGAGAACTACATAGTAATTCAATGCATTCACTTGTAGAGGTGTAGGTTGAACACCAGCAAGACGATTATTAAATCAAAGTCTGTTCTCTGTGTCTCAATACTCAATATATTTTCATCTTGATGATCGTGTCCCATAAAGCCGTGACACTTATAATAGGCCACATGCCACTATTGTGTATAACCGTGAAACGTACATCTACCGTGTATAAAACAGGAGGTTATTATTACCATTATTAAAAATAGCCATATCAATCTAAAAACTGTCATTGCCATCAGCATGTTTTACATTGTGTAACTGCTTTGCATAAGTACTTCATATGTCTTTCTACTTAGTGTTTTAAAATGAGGCCCCAGTATTTAGACAATTGTGTTTCTCTTTCTCTTAACCAAAAGTT
The DNA here is from genome assembly GCA_025399935.1 of Amblyopsis rosae. Lineage (NCBI taxonomy): Eukaryota > Metazoa > Chordata > Actinopteri > Percopsiformes > Amblyopsidae > Amblyopsis > Amblyopsis rosae. The sequence continues at coordinate 5,140 of JAODTR010062197.1, forward strand.
ATGGCAGTGCTAAATCAACGTGAGTAGTGCTGTGCACGTAGCTGCATGCACAGCACCGTCTACATAAGTGGTCGCTGTCTGTAAACACACACACACACACACATATTCTCCTAAAAATAGGTGATTGTGTTTTCTATTTTCTTTATTCTGTGATGCAATGAGTGAGCATGAGTCATTGCCATTGTCCTGCCTTGTAGTGAGGGGAAACAATTGACGGATAGAACTCTGGAGGAGGGAAACCAGGGATGGCAAGCAATAGTTGAGACCAGGGAGAAGGAAGGAAAGAACAGAGTGAAAGGGTGGTGCGGGAGAATGTTTTGGTGATTCATCAACAGTGTGATAGTGAGGTTTCTACTTTGCACAATAAATGAAGGCAAGTGGAACTCTTGATGAGTGCGTCTGGGTCGGTGGTTGTGCAGGGTTTAGAACAAGCGCGTGCGCCGCATTGTACAATTCAGGTCAGGCTCCTCTCATTAGCTAAATGCTCCCAGTCCTGAATCGTCCTGCCAAGTTTCGGCCCTACCCCTCGGCCACCCAGCAGGGATAGTGCCAGTCAGAGTGGAGCCTTACCTCACCTGCTCCAGTAGTTGTCAAGGTCAGGTGTGGGAACATTTTGCTGAACATCATTTGTCTGCAGAAGGGCGGGGCACCGCACAGTATATCGATATCAGTTGTCCTCCAGATACTGGTGGATTGATTGGGACAGTTTATTCGCAGGTACTTTATGTTGCTAAATATGCTGTATTTTTAATTAGTTAAACATTAATTTGCAGCATCCAAAAACAAACCAAAAACACAATATTGTGGTCCATGCTTGTCCTGAGCAGTGATTCTGCTAGAAAGTATGATTATTATTACTTTTATAACTGTTTTAATATTCTGTTATCTACAATGTTGGTCTGTCAAAGCGACTTTGAACAAGATGCTTAGCTTTCAGTTGGTTTTACCAGAGCACCTATGGTAAATTTGTAGCGGAATACCCTTGTGCTGGGGTAAATCCAGGAGTGAATTAAATTCTCAATAAAAAATATAGTAGACTGTTCACGGTTTTATATAATAATAATAATAATAATAATAATAATAATAATGTCTATGTTAGTCAAACAAATATGCATATTATCTTCTTATATAGGGCACTACTGAATTCTGCTTGGGAACAACTGAAACTGGATTATTTTATTGGGTGTACACATTTTGGTGCTAGCAACCACCGACCCAGACCCACTTATCAAGAGCTCAGTACTGTAGAGTAGAGACCTGTTCTTGTGTCTCCTGGTCCTGAAAAGGCCATAAAGTATTTGACTCACAGTGACAACGTGTATTTATTGTGTTCTTAAGCTCTGAAATTGTAAATTTCTCTGACGTAGGCTATTTGTGGGTATATGTGTGCGTGTTTCTACCACCTTTATCAGCTTGTTTGTGACATTTCAAGCAAAGGTTAGCTTCCATCCACCCAGATGTGTACAGACAGTAATATTACGCTATGGTGACCATCTCATGCTAGAGACGCGATGGCCGCAGCTATACTGTGATGTAGTCACAGTATAGCTGCCGGGGTATCGCCACTTATATACATGTATACACGTTTCTATTATACGCCTGACCTGAACAATATAAGGAACCAACCTTGACGAGCTGGGTAGCATTCAGTAAACAATGTACAGCATATTGCCAACATAAAGATATAATGTAAGAAACTACTTGTAAGTAACCAGTTTCTACATTTGAAACAAAACGAGTCCCTGAAAACACAAGCTTTGGCCAGTCATCTGCCCCAGATATGCATTCAGAAAGGTGCTACTGCTTTTACTCAAAGTTGTTCCAAAGAATTTGGAAACAAAACAATAATTCTGCTCAGATATATCTTAGTTTTTAAATCATACTAGAACATACCCCAAGCCTTTAACGTTCTGAAAGGCACTGCACGTTAGTCATGTCCATAAGGTTACTAGCAATGACAGTGGGATCTGTAATTCAAAATGCACACTGAAAATGAACACTATATAATTGTTTTCTGTGCATCTATATATTACACTTTCCGGAAAGAGGTTATGCTGCATTTCTGGAAGTCTGTGGACCTGGTGTGTTCGCCTGTGTGTGTGTGTGTGTGTGTGTGTGTGTGTGTGTGTGTGTGTGTGTGTGTGTGTGTGTGTGTGTGTGTGTGTGCGTGTGCGTGTGCGTGTTTAGAGTGATAGAAGGAGCTGTCTCTCCTGCTCTGCAGGACGGAAAATTTACTGAGCTCTTATGCCAATACAAGGGGTGAGAGAATAGTGTCGGGGAAAGAAAAAACAACCTTTGGAGGCCTGGTGAGCGGCAATGTCACATTTCAGAGATAGGGTGCTTTCCTTGCCCAATATCCCATCCACCACCTGCCGGTCTTTCAGCCAATTTGCATGGAGTGATATTCTCTCACAAAATCTGTCCCGAAAGTTACTGTAACTGCTGACTTCAAAGTTCATATGTCTGCGTGTATAGACACACACACACACACGCACACACACGTGTATTCACATATGCACACACAGCCGATACCATTAAATGAGAGTGGTGCTTTTAGAAGTACAGCACAGGAATACTGCGCGCTCAGCAACATTTTGAATGTAATTTTAACGACCTGTGAGTCATAAGGAACAACCTATATTAGTCCTACTTAGCCACTTAATGCATTTTGATGCAATTTAGAACACTAAAAATATACAGTAGTAGCAGTCCAAACTTTTGACCCACATGCTCAAGATGGGGTTGTGTTGTGGCCCACATGGTATAGCCCTGTTTGGAATAATACTATTATTTTGTCTGTAATGTGGTAGTCCATATGACGGCAGGTCAACTAACCAAAGAAAAGGCTACAGTCTGTCATTACTTTAAGAGGATAAGGTTCTTAAGAGTTGCTGCAAAGAAACAACAAGATGATGATCTTTGCATGTGTGCTTTCCACCGTGAGGCAAGGAGAGGAAGCTTTGCTGGTGACATCGTCATGGCTACCACAGCATTCTGTAGCGATACACTACTATACCATCTGGCTTGCGCTTAGTGGGGCATTAGATTTTCAACAGGACAGTGAATCAAAACACACCTCCTGGCTGGTTAAGGGCTATTTGTCCAAGGGTGATAGCAGATATGCATCATATGACCAAGACTTTACAATCACCTGACATAAGACCAATTGGGATATGGTCTGAGTTGGGAAAGCCGCTGACTAGCTGTCGGCATATGCATACAGTTAGCATGCCAGATGACTACCTCATAAAGCTTGTTTAGTGTCTAAATGATCAAATACTTTTTTTCTAATCTTTGTTTATCATTTTGGTTACTAAGCAATTATTTTTCAATGCAGAAAGCGGTAAAAATTAAGAAAAACCCTCAATAGGTGTGTCCAAACTTAGTACTGTATATGATGCAATATTAATATTGCATACTGTACAAATTACTATGTAAATGCTTGTTTATTGTATTGACACATTGTGAGGTAGTGACGCAAATGCTTTATACAAAAGGATGAATGTTTACACTGAAACCCATACGTTTAGTGAGTATTAAAGTCAGCTTATCTTTCACAATTATAAGGACAAGAGGGTGATAGAATTTCAGTTGTGTGCGTTTGTTTGCATGCATATGGAAAATGCTATTTTGTCCCGAGCTGTGTGAGCTGCTCAGCCGTCTTGATTGGCATTATGCTATAGACTCGCATGCACACACACACACACATCAGTTTAATGCACTGTTACCACCTTCATTTATGTGGCTTTGTATGAATTATTCACCTGGGAATTTGTTTCAGATTAGCCATGATTTACTTGTAGCCAGCTGGCTAGTACAAGTTTTGCTCACAACAAATACTGACATTGATCGCTACAGAGACATCTAGGCAGGCAGGCATCATAAGCTATTTTTATATTGAGTGTGATTTGACAAGTTTAACAAATACATCATAACAGCTTGCGGCGCTGCCAGAGAGGATGGATGGAATGAGATATTTGAAGTGAAGCAACCCCATTCGCCCACGCGGTTTTGTTTTGAAACGATTCCTTAATGCTGTTGCCAAGATGATGACCTAATCTCGAAAGTCACTTGTATCTTTAAAAGGTCAAGCCGAAAATTTGTATGCAGCGTGACTGAATGGGTGGCAGCAGTTGGCATGTTGGTGGGCCTGTCCGATAACGCCACGGAAAAGCCAGATAATTTGTAATATTGTTTCTCTTCACTTTTTCATTCATTGTTTACCTCTACTGCATCTACAATCACTCTCCCATCCATTTGTCTCTTTCTATTATCCCATACATTCTTTCTACTCATTTAAACGCCTTTTTTCCTGTTCTTACCTTCAGGCTCATTGGTCGGAGTCGGTGACATTATTTCCCAGCAGCTGATAGAGAGACGGGGACTGGCCAATCACAATGTTCGGCGGACTGCTAACATGATGAGTATAGGCTTCTTCTTTGTGGTAGGAGCCTTCTCTCCTTGTATATTAACATACATATTTAATGCATATGTGGAACAGTAAAGGTACACACTTGCCTGGTCAGAACTCCACCCTGTTTTTAATATCTGTGTCTAATCTTGATTTCATATTAAAACATGACGCTCCTTGGTAAGGGTAGTTCCTCTCAATTGAGGATTTCATGTTGATATGCATTCTATTTAACATGTTAGAAAATGTGTACACTAATTATACATGATGTACGTATATTATTGCTAAAAATGTGTAACCATGTAGTGATACCTGTTCTTACAATACACACACTACTACTACCACTACTAAATGTATCACTGTATCTACAGAGAAGGCTCTAAACCAGCATACCAGTTTGTCAAGGCAAAATAGAGGTTCTTTCCACCCTTTTTACATCATCGCTAAATAGCAATTTACAATTATTTACACTTATTTAGCAGACCCTTTTAATCAAAAGTGATTTACACTTAAATAGGCAAAGTGCATTTAATTATATTTCTTTAATCGTTTTAAGAGGCAATAGCAAGCTATTGTGTTGTCGTAGATTAGTAGAAATATGTTATGAGATTAAAAGCAATGCAACCACAAACATAAATTAGTGTGCCAGGAAAGCTTTAGGCTAGAAATGCAGTTATCGTTTGGATGAGATAATTATCTTCAAAATCATTGAAGGTGTGAAAAACAATTGTATTCTATATAATACTTTTCACACCATAACTGTATGTATGCACCATAGAGCTAGAAGACCCTTTAGCTAGGAGAGAAGCTCCCAGCCTAGACTGAAAGTGTGTGTGTGTGTGTGTTTCTTCTCCAACCAAGGGTCCAGCAATAGGTGGCTGGTACAAGGTTCTGGACAGACTGGTGGTGGGTGGAGGTAAAAGTGCTGCCATGAAGAAAATGTTAGTTGACCAGGTGAGAGAACATCTGAGGTAATTGGAAATTCATTGGTTTCTTTCTGTCAGGTGCTTTAAACAAAACTAAAGGTCAGAAGTGGGAAAAAAAAGATAAAGAATATTCTGTGTGATTTAAAAAAAAAGACAGGAATGGCTGTACATACCATACATGTCTATTGTCATATCATCTGCCATGCCACATTGTTGGGATATTCTTGTGGAAGGAGTCTCGTTGTGTCCTTCTTTGGTGCTTTCTTTTTCCTCGTGTAAAATAGCATGCACAGTTATAACTATAAGATAGCATGTACAAAGAAGGATTGATGCAAAATAACTGAATTTAAACTAGGGATGGCACCGATACGATACTGATACTGACTTAAATAGCTGGATCGGTATCGGTGACAATTGGACAGTTGTAACCAATCCATGGGGCTAATCCAATTACATGTATTGACACGCGTAGGTCTACTGTCAAGCATCAGCCATGTCTAACCTACCCAGGGCACACTATCAGCAGCAGGTTTATAAAATGCATATAAGTCCTAAAATAGAGATTGGCTGTCATTTACTTTGCAACTTAACTTATAACTTAAAGATAACACTGGAATCGGACCTGTACTCTGTAGGTAAGTGCAGGTATCTGTGTCGGTATCAGGACTGAAAAAACTGGATCGTGCCATCCCTAATTTAAACATAAACATGGAGTCAGCCATACACTACTCATTGCAATAGTATGGGCCAACCTTGAGAGCTCAATTAAGACAATATCTTAAAGTTAATGGAAAAATACTGCCAAAACCTCTCAGCCCTTCACAAAATTCTGTTCGATGCGTAATGCCAGCCACAAGTCAGCAGTGAATTTCAGTGATGGACGGAACAGAAACAATGTGAACGTCACACACTTCATTGCCCATTTATTAACACTGCCGCAGCCCTCAAGATTGTCTCCCGAAGCATACTTTGGAGTGGAGCCCGTAATACAGCTGATGGAACAAAGGCTCTCAGACCATTTACGTTTTACATTTCATAATTTAGTTCACACTTTTATATAAAGTGACAAAATAAGAACATTTGTCCAAATAGTTGCTGAAAGGCCAGTTGTCATAAGTAAAAGCATTATTACATTTCTGTTCTTTCTCTCTAACACTTCCTAATGTATCAGTGTACTAGTTACAGAATGACTAAAGTATTAGACGTTTTGTCACTAGAAGATGATTGCGTGTGTTCCTATTTTAGGAGTGAGGTGGTAAGTTTCTACATGTCTGTCTCTGATGTTAATGTGGTTTGTGCGTGTGCTTAACACTATGTTATTGTGTGCCAGCGCATGAGCAAGTCACTCACAGAGACTGCATTGGCAGATGTGCCTCCACATAAAAACCCCTCTCAATTTGCTCTCATCGATGTAACAGTCAGACAGTTACTGAAGCCTGTACACAGCCCAGTCAGTAAGTTGTCCATGTTCTTCCTCCTATTGCATTTGAGTAAGCCTTCTTTCTTCCATGATCCTTGAACATCTCTGAGGGTGCTAGAGAGACCTTTCTACATATGGTTTACTTCAGCACAGGATGTGTGTTACCATTGTAACCGTTGGCTATTTATTATTAGAGATTTGTTATTACTTCAGAAGGACACTCCTGGAAACCCCAGAAACCCTGACCTAACTGGTAGTCATGGTATACCAATACTATGGGGGAAGAGCAGAACGCCGTTTCCACTAAATATTGCTAGCCTGAAAACAATATAATAGATTTTTGATAATATCATTGATGTTATCATGTATATTATCATGCACTGAACCAATGTTTGACTACACTATTGTGAGACTTATTTACATATTCTATCAAAGTTCTTTAAAATGTCTGAGTTGTCCTTTACAGGCAAAGGGTCAGTTTCACAAGCATAGATTTCACAAACATGGATTAATTTAGTCCTAGACTAAAACCTTTTTTCAATGGAGATCTTCATTGAATTTTTGTTTTAGTCTTAGAGTAGGCTTACTCTAAAATTATGTCTTTGAACAGGCCACAAGTGTTACAGTAGGCTTGCATAGTTGCACTTTGTCCCCCTGCATGCTGCCCCTCTGACTTGGTGAAGTGATTGAAGAATGGCTGGGAGTCTGCTGTATGTGTTTGTACTTTGGAAGAATTATAATGCAAACAAGAACCAACCATAAAGATGGCTGTTCTGTTCTAAGAGGTGCAATGGTATTGAAACTTGAGTCAGGATATTTCCCACAGGTCCATGTCCACACACAGGCCACACGTGTGTGTGTGTGAAGAAAAATGTACTTATTTCATGTCTTTCTGGTAAAATCCTTGGTTAGTCCATTTAGAAAGAACAGTGACTATTCACGTGTTCTGTTTTGTCTTGGCAGTTGTGTTTTGCGCCGTGTTTCCTCGGAGCATTCCTGTGCATCTCTGGAACCCTCAATGGGCTGACCGTGGAGCAGAACATCGCCAAACTCAAGAGGGTCAGTGAAGCAACCATTGTATAATACACAGGTCTAAACATATCAATGTTATTGATTATATCTACCAGGTTATGCCAGGTACTGCAGGAAAACAGGGTTTTTTGTTCGTCTGCAGTTTGTCCGTTTTTATATTTTGCTTCTATAGCATGTAAGTTTCATAACATGCATGTCATTATTACAAATTCCACATTTGTTTTCATGATTAATGTTTTATGATTTATATTTTAATCTTAGACAACTGAACAAAGCCTTAAATTATTGTCTGTTAGTATCTATCATCACTATTTTCTCTGCAGTTTAAGAACTAACAGTTGTAACTTAGGAGAACACAAGTGCGACTCAAATCAGTAAAATGTATCAGATTTTCTCAAAATGACATTTTGCACACATGCCGTGTTCAACAACTCATGTCTCATAATAGGTAAAGCCACTTAATATGACGTACTGCTTCCTACATGGAATAGCTAAAAATATTATTTTTGATATATTTGTAATATACATTTTATGTTGTGTTATATCTAAAGCAATTAAGCAAAAAAAATGTTGTGTATTTTAACAATCTACTGAAAGAACAATATTTCTGCAAAAGTAGATTACAACCAGTTAGGTATAAAAAAAATATTTGTGACTTCATCTTCTAAGTAAGTAAATCTTGTGATTTGTGCATATTTAATGAGATAACACATCCTGAATGTGGTCACAATACAATACAGTTACAATACAAAAACATCTTCTATTTTTGTGTGCATATTTTTCTGGTAACTTTTCATTTTGATGAGAGAAATTATTTTTGCCTATTCACCTGTGCTACTGGTGGTTAGCCTCGCAACACCATCCCAATCTCGCGAGCTTCAGTTTGACTTCACCTCGAGAATCAGGTTAGGGTTAGTGGTTAGGGTTAGGGTTAGGAGAGCTTCTGGAGAGCTTGGATATCGTTGTTTCAGGCCGGTAAAGCTAGTGTGTCGTACTGTTGGCTACGGCCGTGGTTTAGGTGTGACGAAGGTGACTTGAGGGCAACTCGGAAAACAACAATGGCAGATCCCTCAGAAGTTAATGTAGATGCTGCAATACAGCATCAGTTTTATTAGAATTTATTAGAACAGCAAAGGCTTTTCTTAATGGAAAATATGTTTTCACTCTTCTCCCGATGTTTCTACTGCAAGAGTGGATTTAGTAACAGGCTTTGCTGGTTCACACGTTCGTCCAATCACCTGCCAAGTATTTGTTTGAAAGCGCCTTCCCTTTTAAAACAGTTTCAATGGACAGCTCCCCAGATGGATGTGTCTAACAAGACACATATCTAGCATGTCAGGCTACTGTATAACCTCCCTATAATATGAAATTGCATATTGACTCATTTTAATAATTATGTTTACTACCCTTCATGTTACAGCTGTGGAACTTTAATATTTGGTGAATTTGACACAAAGTTTATTAGCTTCCAATTGCTTACTATACCTTTAAGAAATTATTGAACAATTGGTCTTGCTCATGGATGGAAAAATTCTCCTACCACATCACATATGCAATGAACAGTCAGTGTCCACACGAACAGCTTCTTGACTGAGTAATTGTAACACGCATGGAACACAAACCTGTCACAGCTACGCTCCCATGTGAGCAAACTCCCCTTGCTGCAGTATTGTCAGTCTAGCCACTCAGTCCAACAGAAGGACTGTGGGTGGACTGCTCTGCCTGAGGGGATTACAAGAACATCCTACCACGGCCCCTGGCCTGTGGACCCTCCGCTCGTGTTCCCTGAAGCTGGCAGACCCCTCGCTAGGCCCACCTGCTATTAGAAGCCATTCCCTCTGGTGGAGGAAGGGGGTAGAAATAAAACAACCAGAGTGACAGTGGCAATGTTAAAGATATGTATGCCTCAATGTGCACGTAAGCTGGGATGCCAAACCAGCTCCTCAGTGTGGAGAGTAGACCACTTAGCACCTCGGTCACCTCTGTCCTTGAGGTGTCTGCACATCTACCAGCTGGACACACTTACATGATCTACCATAGGTGGGGTGTATACACTTCATGTCTCCTCATGGTCTGCTAGCGCTCCATTATGTGTGCTTATGTGTGAAGAAGAATCCTGGCTCAGTAAATGGGAACACAAATAAAGTGGAACAGACCGCACCACACAACACTACACCAGCCTTGGCAATGCGCATCCAATTTGGGGGGCAGAGCTTCTGAGGGCGCAGAGGTGTTTTCAGATATCAATAAGTCTCTCTAGCATCACTTATGCCACCTTTAATCATAACCTGCATGTGGAAGTGTGTATAGGCTATAGAACATACTAGCGTCACATGCTAGCTCAAGCAACCATCAGTATTGTGCATAAACACAGTTCCTCTGCTCAGCCAGCCTACAACAATAATTTACCTGAGTTAGACTGAAAGCCTGAAAGGCCAATCCGGTAAATGTCAGAAAAGACAGAAACTAAATGACAAATCTGTTCATTACAGCAGCCATACCTGTCAGTGCATTGCTAGCTACAAGTGTGGTGAAAATCAACCAGCGGTCCATTGCAACAGCTGTCGGTTAAAACCAGTGATGGTAAATAGTCATTTAATGTTGGGCCATGTGGCCAACACTGGTACAAGTATTACATTTGGGTTGTTTAGCAGATGCTTAAATCCAAAGAGAATTACCGGTACAATTACAAATATAAAGGAGCAGGGGTTTTCATAGAGCTGTACTCATACTGTACTCTGTGCACAGGAAAGGATCAGAAACACTGGTATATGAGTAAATTAATTTCAATTATTGTTGTTATAATGTATATTATTAAATCTATGTATTCCACTTTTGAAAACTAGATCATGTAATCAGATTACATAATCTAAACATTAAATATTTATTTAAACAGTGCTATCCATCCAAAGAAGTCCTGTAGATGACAAACACTGTTAGTCATAGGGATGGTCACGGGCAACTTATTTATTTTGTTATACATGCTAATATTGTCTGCATACTAAATGTGCATATCAAAATCACATACACAACACACTTACTGTAGTATAGATTCCGGACACATGCCTTACTAACAACGGAGGTACAGTACGACCCTGCACTACACCTCGAACAGCTGTGACGTACTAGGTATCGGAGGCAGTCATCACAGGTGGCACTTTCACCTCAGGTGGCAAAATGCCTTGTTCAGCTATAATTAAAAATTAATTGCACCCAGGAAAGGAAACCACACAAAAAAGATTGCTTTTTATATGTTGAGACATGTTGACCTTTTATGTAGATGAATTTTGTGGGGTGGAAGGAGGGACATACACTTTTATATATAATTGTATATAAAACAGATATGTGGAAAACCAACTGGTCCCGTTGAGACAGTTATGGTTGAAGTTTACTGCCTGAACAGCACAATGTCTTATCAGACATAATATTTTTTCTGGCAGATGCATATCAAAAGGTAAAATGCGCAACTTGCCTTGTCGCCGTTTTGTTTCTATGAGACCACACTTTTGACCGCATAGCGAGATCCATCTTTCACACGGTACATGTAGAACTGAGGTGTAGTTTTAAAGTTGTCTGATGTCCTAATTGTTCAATAACTATTATTTTTAATAGGTTAATAATTAGGGTTGGGTATCGTTTGAATTTAATCGATTCTGGTTCCGATTCCGATTCTGCTTATCGATTCCGGTTCTTATCGAGTCCCGATTTCGATTCCATTCTTTTTGGGAGAAGAAATACAACATATTTCCTGACTTTTCATTTAGGCTATAATCAGTCAAATCAAGGTCAATGACCAGTGTTGGGCAAGCTACATTGAAAA
>JAODTR010062218.1:0-21364 GCA_025399935.1 Amblyopsis rosae
GACAACACAGCTCTCAGGATCATAGGGACACACAAACCTCTCCACCACGATAAGGTGATGGTTCCCGGAGAGGAACTTTGACTAGTTTCAAACATATTTATTAAAAATATAATTATATAACAAACAATAAAAAATGTCTGGGTTACAACACAGAATATCCCACTCCAGGTGACAGGAAGTGATAGAAAAGACCAAAATGATATTGTACCTATTTTTGAAACAACAAAAATGCCGATATTTTAGTTAATATAAACAGTAAGTCCATCTATTTCTGTAATATAATGATAATTTGTTTGTAGATTTGATATTATAAAACCATGTCCTGCCGCTGCAGTTTAGGATCACAAATCAATCAAATCGAGAGACCTGATGTATTTGAGTGGAATCTGGCCTAATGCTCTTCTGTGAAAGGGGATCAAATATGTAAAACAAAAAAAAAAAGGAATGGGCATTTTTCTTGATATTTTAAATAAATGTGTTATGATACTTTTGTGGGTATGGCATTTGTCTGGTTCTGGCATTGAGGTCCATCCGTCTTTAGTAGTTCAGTCACCAAGATGTTGTTCCACCAGCGCTCTCTGAAGCTTGGCACATTGAGACAAGCGAGACTCTCACCGTCCTGGTTTTCTTCTCTCATCTTCTCTGATATAAGGTCTTCTGACATCATCTAATAGAACAAATTAAGGGGGGAAAACAACAATGGCTGCATTAACATAATTAAATGTTAATTAACCCTTACAGCTAACTGCTAAAAACACTGCCTTTACCTCAATGAGGGTCTGCTGTGTGTTCTCAGAAGGGTTTAGTCTTTCTAAAACCTCGCCTGTCCTCTGGAGGACGCTCTTGCTGCGCTGTAGCACGAAAGATGACTGCTGCTGTTTAAGGAATTTCAATAAGAGTCTGGAGGAGAAAGAGCAGACATGAACAGTAAAGACAGCGCTATACTGTACAAAGAGGGCTGTAATGCATTTAAGTAATGCATCAGTGTGGGTACCCGCTCATCAAGGAAATGGCATGCACCCTCACTATAATAATCATTTGAACTTATGTAGTGCTTTTCTAGGTACACAAAGCCACTTTACAGTGCCTGGTTGGGGCTCCTTTTGCGTGAATTACTGCCTCTATGCGGCGTGGCATGGAGTCGATAAGCCTGTGGCACTGTTGATGTTATAGGAGCCAAGGTTGCTTTGATAGCAGCCTTCGCCTCTTCTGCATTGTTGGGTCTTGTGTCTCATCTTGCTCTTCTCATCTACAGTTTCAAGTTATTTCAATGACCATTATGGGGTTCTCTTTCTTTGACAAAAGGGGTACCAAACTATCTTAGCTGATGAGTATTCTCAGCCTCTTCCGTTCATTAGCACAGCGTCACATAAGCAACTCTGTGCTGAACGTCTGATACATACACCCTCGTAAACTTGACACGGGACTCTCTGACTTTCGGTAAGTAATACTGTTGATTTCCATTGGCTGTTCGCATTGTCAGCTTTCCTCATTGTATGTTTGACTTCCAACTTGGTCATTGAAGTTACACAGTTGCTCGTCCTGCATGTCCATCAAAATACCTCGCTTGTTAAGTAGGCGGGTACTGACGCAGTTAGCCAGCACTGTGTCCCAGACTTTACGTATGTAAAGGCTGGCTCTGCGAGACTATCTGACGTATACCTTAGTGTACAGTATGTCTAAGCACCAAGTGTGCATAGACAATTACTAGATTATATTGCTATTATAAAAACATTATTTTATTAAATTTGTAAACAATTGTATCTGGCAGTCTTGAAAATATAATAGAATCAACTGTGTTTAGACATAAATCCATGAATATGATAAAAATAAAATCCAAATAAGGCCACAAAAATCTTTGTGTACCTGTAGAGTAATTATACACAAAAACAAACAGTATGTACCGTGTCCGGATGAAACACATGCAGGTCTTCAACCAGACTCCACCAGTCTCTTCAGCTTCAGAATGCAGTGTGTTTTCCTCCACCGGCTCCTGTTCTTTCTCTGTCTGTTTACCGTTGTACTGTGTTGTGGTGTCGCACATCTCGCTGGAACAAGGCCCTGGAGCTGTTGACAAACAATTGAAGAAATCACTGTTTACTGGTAGCCTATTAACGCAAAAGGTAATGGTTTACCAGTGGCTAATTACAAGCTCATATGTGCTATGTTGTTACGTTAACAGCATATTACAACATCCATCCAACAGAGTGACTTACATGTGAGGCAATGTAATGCATCAGCCTCCATCTGTTCAAGGCACGTCGTACCCAGATTGTACCAATGCCAGGGGTTGTACGGCAGAAGGCAACACAGCTTCTCCAGGGATGCCATCTTGGATTGTATGGCTCCAAACTGTTGGTGGATGCTGACCTATATAATAGATATATGAAATACATATGTTAGGACAGCATATAAAGACAATAAAGCTATCTATTAAAATATTCAGATTAAGATGATATCTGATGATGATAATAGAATGTAGATTCTGGTTGATGCTTACATTTAGCATCAGCAAGTTGGTCAAATGACAGGTGTTGGAAGCTTCTTTGCTCTGGGGGGGTTGGAGACAGACAGCCATAAGACTAGAACCTATTAATAGAACATTATGAACTGACTAGTACATACTGGCCAAAGGGTAAAACAAAAGTAAATTGCAGTGGAAAAAGATGGCAATGTAAATTGCTATGGAATGTACCAGTAATGTAGCCATGTCCAAGGCTTTGTCTCTCTGTCCTAAGTGGATGTAGCTCCGGGCAATTCCTTCCAGAACCTCTCTTCTGATACTTATGTTGTTATCAGGAACCCATTCCAGGCAGCTTTTGTATGAATCCAGGGCATTCTATACACCATAGGATGACACACCAAGTTGCAGTTATATAGCTTTGTCTTTATGTAAAGATGTGTTGTCTTGAATTAATAAAAGTGCCAGCCAGTGTGCTCATCTTGTAGATGCTACTCCTACTGCTAGTTACAGTAAATAAATGCGTATTACCTGGTACCGCCCTTGTCTTAAAGCCAGGTCCCCTCGGAATTTAAATACTTTTTGCTTCTCCAGCGAATCCTCTGTATCAATTGCGGCATGTTCGCAAAACCACTGCACAAAATAATGTGAGCAACGAAACTATAGTCAACACAGACATTTGACATTTTATAAAAAAGATCAATTAAAATGTTTAAACGAATTGCGCTTCATATTCTTTTTTTTTTTTTGTTTGGGGGTCATCATTAAATAGGATATACGCGAGAGAGAGGGGAAACGATAATAAATGTTATTACCGTACCGTAGCTGGCTCAAACTCACCCCTGGCTCACAACTTTTAACCTTGTAGGAAGTCAATTTGAAAGCAACCTTTTCTCTCGCCTCAATGAAGACGGAGTCATCAAAATTGCTCCCAAATATCTCCATTGTGAATTAGAATTAAAAATAGAAATGTGGGATAAACGAAAAATACATGTACAACACTGTAAACAGCCCTACGATAAGCAAACTGGCGGTGACACTAGTTCCGGACTCATCGTTCCTATTAATAAAGCCTATAAATACAGTTACAAGTCATGCAAATATGTATACAATTAAAATACAATTGAATTATGAATCAGTGTCACATGAAATTAAACACCTGCGCAAACTGACATTCGACAAGAAGTGAACAATAAACCTTTGATTTGATAGAAAACAAACTCATTGGTCACATCCTGTGCACAAATGAACAGACAACATTTTAATTCATCAAAAAGAGAGCAAACTGGGGCTGAGCAAGTCAGCTATCATTCGCCCCAGAGCATACAATGAAACATAGGCGTGAATTTCAGGGGGGATGTAGGGGATGTGTCCCCCTCAAATTTTAGAGCAAGTGTACTCACACACCACAGAAAATAGTAATATTAACCACCCAGACAAATTTGAATTAATTTAAAAGTTGCCAACTGTATATAAAATTGTATCAAATGCGTGAAAATATAACATAACGGCATAACCACCATACATAACACCCATCGAATGTTCTACGGTCTATACCACGTGTTGTGCCTAAAATGTATCTAACCAAACATTAATGGAAAATGCAGATGTGCATTTCATGAGTTTTCATTTTAAATAGGTGTATACTGGTTTAAAAAACAATTAGATTGGTTATAATATAGGCCTGTGTGTGCTCTCGTGGACAAATCAGCTTCCAACAGACCACTTTGTAGCAGATCTTTTGGCATGACACCTGCAGTGAGATGCTGTACTTTAATCTAGCCTACAGCTTGTTGGATTTTATTTTTTCGTTTGGATATGTGGTTTATATTTTCTTTTGGAAAGTGGATTGTTCTACATAAAGACAGTTGGATTATTCTGCTGCAGAAACATGAGTGGAACAAAAGTGCAGACTGGATTTGGCAAGGAGGCTAGGCTACTAAACCAGTAGCTTTCAAATAATGCACAGACTCTGAATCACATCTCTGCTTATTTCTGCAATGAAGACTGTAGGCTCTACTGTATCCCTACCCAGAACATCAGCTCAAGAAATAACACTACCCCCTTTACCTTGTGTGATGAAGTTTTTACTGAAAAACTATGCTCATAAGAGTAAGAATTATTTGCAAACTCAGTTTTCTAACAATAAAAGTTGCCTAAAGATGCTTTTACAATGACCAAGGCTTACATTACTCCATGAATTTGGCAGAGAGTAGTTTGGTTGTTACAAACCGCTTTAGAGCTGTCCATGAAGCCATTTGAAAAAGGAAGGCCAAAACTTGGCAAGTGTTGTGTAAACCTCAAATCAGACTGGCTGAAAAGTCATGGAGTGAACACACTTTTGAGAAAAGCCTGCATTGCTGTTCTTTGCTCTTCAAATTCTAATGAAACTGTAGAATCTATGAATTACAATTTGCTTCATTGTTGGCACACCTACACCATGCCCATAGCTTCAGTATGACACTGATTGTCAACATAGTCAGCCCCAGCTATTTTAGCCCCCCCCCCCCCATTAGAAAAACTAAATGTTTTAGTGTACAAGAATGTCAGTTATTCCAACATTTTAAGTCAAATTTTGAAAAATGGTTGCATAATTTAAATGGTGCTGTCATACGCTACATTTATAATAGATTCAGTTTAAGCAGGCACTTTGGATCTAATCCTGGAATGCTCTGCTATTCTGGATCACCCCTAACTTCTTTTAAGAAAGGTGAAATCTGTTGGCACACCTGTGACTGGAGGTTAGGCCATTGTAACTGATCAGTCCTGGGCTTCATTAGCATTGTGTTTTGACGTGTATAATGACAGCCTACTTCTGTCATTTTAGCAGAGCCCTGTTTACCTTTGATAACTAGTGCATGATCTATACAATAATGAGATTGGGTTGTAAACACTGGCTTGAAATTGTCAGTGTTCGCCACCTGATGACACTTACAATGCTACTGTTAGCTGTGCACAGCACTAATAAAGTGTATTTGATGGCAACATACGCCTCGATGATTTAAATTTAAAAAACAAAACACTACAATTCAAACAGAAGCTACTGTTGGCAGATTTTTGCATGGGTTGACATAACACAAGTGTATCGATCTTAAAACACTTTACATGTGTCCAAGTTATGTCAGCCAGTGGAACAATCTGGGTGCTGACAATTTGTCAGCCAGCTGACCAGACTGATTGTAATCTCTCCACAGACACTTGTGGGATCTATGTTGCAGCTACTGGGAACCAATTCAAAACATTTGGTCCAGCCAATTTTCTGGCTGGCCCAATAATTCATTCATTTGCATTTACTGACCAATATCAAGACAGGCTTTTGGAGTTTTATTTATAAATTCTTACCACAGAAAAATATAGCCTCCTAAGCATACAAATCCAATTTTGCTGATACATTAGCGTAATCAACAAAGGGCAGCACCTTTCCATTCATGGCTCTAATCACCTGAAGAGCAAATAAAACTGGAGTAAAGTAGGACCTTTCCTACTATTAGTGTAGTCACATACAGCCGATTGGTCCAGCACAGAGGCATGATGACTTCAGATGTGGAAACAGAACGAGATACCCTTCTTGAGCAGTCCTGTGTTGGAGGTGGGGCAGAGGCTTTGCATTAGGTGGACTGAGAAAATGCCATGGTCCGCCAATAATACAATCTGCCGGCTTGCCAACTCATGCACATTGCAGTCCCATGAGATATATTTACAACCACAAGGATTCCTTATGTGGCACTGACTTAATACCGGGTGGAATGTCAGAGGGTAACCCTGGGGTCACACAGGCTGAGGGTGCAGTGGATATACGAATCTCTGCATTTCCCATCGAACAGAAAGACCCGAGCAGTGAAACTAGCTCATAGGGATGAACCGTTACCATCCATAGTCACATGAAGGTCATTAGGACACCTGAGAGAGGGTAGAGTTACCACCACATGAAAATGGTATTTCACGGTAATGCTTTTAGAATGGATCAGTCTGCTGAATGTTAGACAACCTGTTCTCAATGAGGAAGTATCGCTCAAGGTCAGCATGGTTGGGGGTGAGCATGGTATAGCTGTTTTCCAGAATTACCACAAACCCTGAATCAGTCTTGCTTACAGACACGCCCACATACAAGGCAGAACCTACTGGAAGGGTGACTTTGCCACCCGGGTAAGGCTCTGTGTAGTTCGAGTTACGGAAAAGAGATATTGAGGCCGTAAAGTCTCCTCCAGAAATGTCAATTAATCTGGGAGGTAAAATGAGATTTCAGTCAAAAAAGCTAATAATTGAAGCAGTTTCATTCCTGCAATTGACCATAGGAGGAACATCTGTCTTACCAACATGCACCCGTAGGGCTGCAGTAATAAACTTTAATGTGTGAATAAATACTCCTGAGCTGGTTCTCACCTCTGTTTTGCACAAGCCACTTTGTTGTGGCTCGTGATTGGCCGCTCAGTCGGAATGCACATCCTTTGTTTTATCAAATTTATATAGGTTTGTTATATCACGCCATTCAAATACATAGTATATTTTTGTAACTTGAATGTGATTTCCCATCTTTTAAAATACAGAATAGTAGCATTCATTGGTATAATATACTGTAGATTTATACTTTTTACAGCATAGCACCTTCGCAGGTGCAAGTTGCTGGCAAACTGAGTGAGCCAATTTATACCATCTGACCAGCATACACCCAATTTATGTTAGCGCACAGATTATTTACAGAAATAGTTTAGGATCTCATGAAACAGCTAACTTTTACTAGATTAGAAATACCATTGCACAGCACAGAATGTAATTTACGGTATGAAAGACCCAATAGCCACATTCATGCCGTCCTCGTGTGTGTGTGTGTGTAAATATATGCAAGAGAAGGCCAAGTTCCTGGGCATCACCAAGGACACGTTAGACACTGGGTTAACCAAGAGACTGTTTGAGTAGACAGCATGTGTGCCATTTGTCTGAGAAGACAAGGTTCAGACATACAGGAGAGAAGAGTAATCAAGCAACTGCTATGCTGAAAGACCTTTGCAGTGCAATGAGTTTCCATGCTACCACCCCTAAATACTAAAACATTCCTAGTTGACGTGGGGTCACAGTAAATTAAGTTCTGTAATAGGATGTTTCTATTAAACAAAATATTATCTATTCATGTGATAGACCATCACCTTCAATGTGTTTCCACATAGGTCTGCTTGGCGGTCCACTTGGTACCACACCAAGTCACCATGCCGTGTGAAATTGGAGCACCGTGGATCAACAAGATGACCAGGAAACACATCCAAACCAGAGACTTCCAGACGAGCCAAATCAAGACCGATTAGCAGGTGAGTGCAGCCACATTGGATTTGATACAAATCCTGTTGGTTAAGAACTAAAGAGAAATAATTGAGCACAGAAAGGAGGAACCAGGAACAGACACATCATTGCATGAACACGATGAAAGTCTCACCTTCACATACAACACCAGCATCTCCATTGTGTAGACAGTTGTGGGACCCAAAGCCTAAGTGTCTGCATTCTGTAATATGGGACTCATTTCCATGACAATTGACATCATCCAGCCAGATTTGTCCTTGTCCCTGACCAAAGCAGGTTGAGTTAGCCGCTCTCAAGGCCCTGCCACATCCCAGTTGTCTACACACCACCTGGGCATCATTGAGCTCCCAGGAGTGGTCACACACTGTCCCCCACTGGCCCGGTTGACTTGTGTGGGGGCTGGCTGATGCAGTAGTTGAGACTGAAGCTCTTGGCGCTGTTTGAACAGAACCGATGCTTGATGGGTTGTTTGTAGTTGGATAGGGGATGGAAATGGATGATGCAGTAGTTGAGACAGAGGGTGAAGATCTCAGAGATGTTTGAATAGAACTGTTGCTTGATGGGTTGTTTGTAATTGGATGGGGGGGGGGGAGGGGGGTGGAGCTAGTTGATGCAATAGTTGAGACTGAAGATTTCAGAGATGTTGGAACTGAACCATTGCTTGCTGGGAGGGGGATGGAAATGGATGATGTAGTTGGGATAGAGTGACAATGACAAAGCTGTTGGAACAGCACTGCTTGCTGGGTTTGTTGGTACGGAGCTGGGTAATGCAGTAGTTGATACTGAAGATCTTAGAGCTGTTGGAACAGTACCGTTGCTTGCTGGATGGGGGACGGATGATGCAGTAGTTGTGATGGAGAAAGAAGATCTTTGAGATGTTGGAACAGAACCATTGCTTGCTGGGAGGGGGATGGAGAGAGTTGATTCAGTAGATGAGATGGAAGGTGAAGATCTTGGAACAGAACCATTGCTTGATGGTGTGTTTGTCGTTGGATGGGGGATGAGATAGTTGATGCAGTAGTTGAGATAGTGTGGGACAACGACTGAGCTGTTGGAACAGCACTGTTGCTTGTTGGGTGGGGAATGGATGATTCAGTAGATGACACCGAGGGTGAAGCTCTTGGAACGACACCGTTTCTTACAGGTCCTGATTGAGATAAACATGTGAGCCCCCTCATGAAAACAGAACATGTCAAGATACCCAGTAGAAGCACTTTTTGTAAATGTTTTCAGTGGAAAAGCTACCATGCGAAGATAATAAAACTGAAGTCGACAGGAATCATCCTCAAGTAGTCACTGGTGGCTTTAAATACAGTATACTTACACTCATCTTCAGTGTAACATCTAGATGTTACATTCCCAGAATCTAAACCCATAAAGCATGGGTTCCAGCATCAGTCCACCTGTTAACACTTGAGGCGTATGCTTAACCTTTAAGATGCTTTATACTTTGCCTTGAAGAGTGTCACGCAAGATTAAATGTTTGAATTTAAGTGTGGGGTGTACATTTGTGGATTCATTTATACTTTGAAGCAAACACATTTGTTTCCCAGCTACATACACATGACAGTGCAGGTAGCCACAGGGGAGCATAGGTTCCATACAGTTAAATACTTTTGCGCCACAAATAAGTTAATTCTTACGTAGTATTGCCAATGTTAATTTGAGCCCAGTTTGTTTAAAGCCACACATAATTCAGTGTTTTGCAGTTACATAATAGCCTACACATTCAGTTGCTTTAATATTGATGTAGTTCTTAGCCAGAGACAGCTGCCACACTGGAACAGCTAGTCTAGACCTGACTTTAAGAGGCAGCAGGCATTCATATGACCCAGGCAGGTGCTATGTCTAGACTCTTCTGGTGAAAACTGGGAACCTTGAAGAGAGCAGTGTTTTCATACAAAGTTCTATAATGTAGCAGGTTTAGCCATTCCCTACAATTACTGCCGTAGACATATAAATAGGCTTCCAGCTACAAAAAAAAAGTTTCAGGCAATATTGAAATACAAGTATTCATGTGAAAAGTTAATTTTTAATCCATAAACACTGGTATAGCTACTGGTTATAATGTGCAAAATATTTCCAGGGCTCAGATTTTAAATTTCATTGACAGGCCATTATATAGATATAAAATGTAAAAGCATAAGTTACATGAACATTATGATTAAAATTCAAGCTGATGAAAGTTAAATAAAAATGCAAGAAAAACCAGAAAAGTTAATTCCATGTAAAAATGTACCAACTTTAACAGTGTGTATAGAATCACGTAAGTTCCTTCAGTAAATTGCTATATTGACCACTTTCAGTGGACAACATCTTACCTGAAACACAACCTTGTATAGTTGGTCGAAACAGGAAAATGAGCATGGACAGCCTGATTATTGGAGACATTCTAAATGGCCAGAACTGTTGATACAAGACAGATGACATTTAGTAAAATTTGATACGTGTTGCACACAGCATGTGGTCACATTTGACCACAATAAGTCATTGACAAATACATGTATGCAGCCCGCAGCCCAACATAGCCCTACTTACCCACAAAGATTCTTCACTGTAAAGCCCTGATGCATTAATAATTTATAAGCATGTTTGTTAGTGGAAAATCTGCAGGGCGGATTAGACACAGGTGTTTGTCATTGTAATTATTAAGAACCTGCGTAATTGGCTGAGGACATGAACAGAAGGGAAATCAGATTTGCCCAGGAGCCACCAGGTGGCGTCTCTCTCTCACATCTCTCTGCTGCTTGATCAGCATCCTGGGCCTCATTTATAAAACAAAGTGTAGATTCCACCCTTAAACATTGAAGAATCAAATAATAAAATGAAGCATACACAACAGATAACTCAACAGTAACACAGTTCTTTGATCAAAATTTATTGGATTTTGTCCTCAAACAAGTATAAAATATAAATCTGTTCAAAATCAAGCCATAATCAAGCCACAGCCTCAAAAACAGTTGGGATTTAAATTAATAACATTGCACAAATGGTCTGTTTCAAATGTAAGATAAAATGTCCAATAGCTTGCATTCTGATGGCAACACAAATGAAGTCCATAAACCCTCTTATCAAGCATCCCCTCTAGTGTCCAATTTAGCAAGAACTACAGCGATGAGCATATTACAAATATTCAGTAAAACTAAATCCAGATTTTTAAGATTATTTGTTCAAAAATGTTACAAAACAAAGCACATGAAGCCTAGAATACAATCACTTGTCAGAGGGGTTTTAAATACCTTTAAATACCTTTAATGAGGGTCATCTTGAAACAGAAATAGAAATACATTGAATAATTAGCAGATGCATCTGCAATGCATTTAGACTGCAAAATAAAAAAATATTTTTTACTGGATGATAAAGGATGTATATTTAAAAAAAAGTCTGATTTAAATATGATCAGCACTAGGGCCTAGATTGAGCCAAAAACAGCCCTTATCAATCCATTGGAATCATGTGTCAACAGTAACATCAACCTTCCTAGTCACAGGAGATGAGGAATACAGAGGAATAGAAATATAGCAAAGTATACAGTTATGACATGAGCATAATAGGACAGCTGTTAACTACTCTGAACACAATGGTAGCACTTAGCTCTACAGCACAATGTTAACTAGGATACACAGCCAGTAGAATCACAATTCATGAGCAGATATAGTGAAAACAAGAAATCTAAGGAAATATTTGGACAGTGGTTTTGCGTCTTGCAATAGGCCTAATCAATTATTTTATGTGGGCTTGAATTTAATTAATGGTAATGAATTTGATCAAAATAAAAAATAGGTGCCACTTATACATTTGCTTTATTTTGATAAACACCAGAAAGTTCCTCAGGCCTGGTTAACACAGTAAAAACAAGATTTATAGAAATGTAATAGACCATCATTGTTCTTCAGACATCCATTCCCACTTTTTACTGATTGGCACTTATTTCAATTGAGTTCTGATTCCATGTTACACAAACAGAAGGCAACTTAAGTACCAAAAAGCCAAATATGGCTACACTGAAACACTTCTAAATTTACAGTTCATACTGAATTAATCTATCACTAACAAGCAATTTCTGTTGCCTGAACAAAAATGAAATTATTCCCCCCCATAACAAAACCCATTTAAAGGGACCATCTACCAATACCAAGAGAGCACATTGACAAGATACACAGAATAAGGAAGTCTAATCTTTGAAAACAATGCACAAGGAGCAGTGAGAGAGTGGAATATATACACAACACTAATTAAATCATAGTAAAATAAATGGGCTTACTAGGCAAAATAAAATGCCTGCCTGTAATCACTTCATGGTGTGATAAATACAATTCTAAGAGTTATATAATGTGGTGGTGAGAGGATTAAGATTTTCTAATCACACTTCTAATTACAGTATTTTAAATTTTTTATTATTGATATTATTAAATTCTTTATAAAATCCACTGCAGGGTCATAACTTGAGAACTACTAAGAGACTTGTACAAGATGTTCAACACAGTATATGAATGTACAATTGTACATTCATATACTGTGTTGAACTGATATGCCAAAACAGTAGATGGCATCATTAAAGCTATACTAGTGTTTCAAGATTAGCCTTCCGTTTTCCATGTAAACCAGCTCCTACACTAAACCTATATATAAAATGATAAACCTCCTTGGTCATTGCATGCAGTACTACATTATCATCACACATTTTGAATTTGAATCTTTTCTGCTGGCCAGGCACTTGTCACAATAAACAAACCGTTTTGAAACATATCCTACAGCTACTGTAAACAGGCTTTATTCTGTTCCTGGCTAAAAAAGAATAGAATAAAATAGTGTAACTAAATATGTCAACATATCCACCCTGTTCCAATTCATGGGACAATTGCCTGGTGAATTAAAAACATTCAAATTCTAAATGCCAAGTTTCCATTTAAGGACTGATTCAAAATCTCTATATAAAATGTATCGTCACATAGGCATTTTAAAATACAATATAAGAAACAGAGCTTGGTCATGCATCAAAACATCGGTTGAGCGAGCCTTTGTATCAGACAATATCAGACAGAAGGATATATTGGTGTCTTAATTCATTCAGGCTTTCACCCTCACTTGGCCTCATCAGAACTTGGTAAAATATTGTTTAAAACAACCGTAGCTCGCAGCCGTATAGGCACATAGGTTTGTCTTTTCAAAGCTTACACCATTTCTCTTCTTTTTCACAGAGTGGTAAATAGACAGCTTTTGAAACAGTTTGAAAACGGTAGTATTTGGTAGATTGTAATCCCAATGTTGTGCTATTACTTCAGGTATAGACAGGAAGAGAGAAAGAGAGAGTAGTAGCAATTACAATACAATAGCACAATTCTAAAAGGAACAAACTTTAAACGGGATTTATTATGTGCAATTCAGTATAAATAAAGTAGTGGGTGATTGTTCTTGAACAATTTTAACAATATAAACATCAAAATCTTAAATAATACATATTAGAAAAGCGGGGTAAACTGTAAGGTCCTTCGGTCTGAAAACAGTAATAAAAAAAAGGCTAAATAAAAATTGGATTTGGTCTCTCAGAGCCATTTCATGGTGTAATAAGAGAATAAGGTGCCTAATCGTGATTAATTCCACTACATACAGAAGCGGAAAAAGTGCATTATTACTTTAGTTCAGGTGTTTCATCACCCCAAGTCAAAACATTTCCAAGAAATACTTCCAACAGTGCTTTAGATTTTTTTTAGGATTTAGGATTAGAGACACCTGATCAATTGCTGATGGCAATTATGATGTTAGGATCTATTGTTGAGACATGCTCCTGTCAAAGTCACCAGGCTTGGATTAATACAGTATGAGCCTCATTTACTAAATGCTTCCAAAAAGGAGATGAAGATATGCCTAGCTATAGTGGGGTTTATGAAACACGTATAGATCCCTTTGTGTGGGTTTTCTTTGTGTGTTAGATGTTAGCTCATTTTAAAGCATTTACAAACTCGAGTGTAGGAATGTCGCAGAAAATACGTGGTTTACCATTAACCATTAATTCAGAATTGTTAACTATTTAATATTTAGGGAAAATTGTCAAAATGTGTGATGACTATATAGCAATAGAAAAGAGTAGACTAGACACCCATGGCAAAAACAAAAATACCTTAGTGGGAGGAAATTATTTTCTTTAGAACTCTACAAAATGTAACAGTTTCCCTGTTAACATTTTAGTAAATGAGGCCAGTTGTGAATATTAGGGCTAAGTGTAGAATGTGTGCGTTTTGTCTACAATTAAATAGCCATGAAGCTGCGTTTCAATCTAGAATGATTTCATCAGCACTGCTCCTTTTTTTAATAATGGGTTTGGCCTTGTCTTGCAATGGGCATTTTATAATCCACAAACTGTATCCTCAAGACTCGTAGCTCAACACAATATAAAATAATACAATGTCGCTAATTTAACTTTGGCAGTATTCTCACATTTGAATAATATTGGTCTGAATTCTCCTTAAGAGTAACTAAACCCAACCAATTATTAAATACAAAAATAGAAATAATTGGGTATAAGAAAGTGTTTCTTGACTCTTGTGAAAATTATGTAAAGTTTTTACTGCAAATATGCAGTGTGGCAACATATTTAGGTTAATGCAATTTGCTGCCTGTTAGCTGATTTTGAAAGCAACTGATGTACAGGAAGCATTCGCCATCATTTGCTTAGGACAGCTGGAATTTAAACCTCGTCGGTACAATGGAGCAGAGGATGTTAGGGGAGGGAGGTGGGGTGTGTCCTAGCCCCTTTCTGCCCTGCTACAGTTTTCAGAATGTTCTAGATGGATGCACTTCTGCTAGAATAAGGGGTTTAGCTACCCTTGGAAAAGGTGACCTTGGCCTCCATGTAAAACATTATAGTACATACATTGTCTGTCCGATTAGGCCTGTATCGGTGAGACGTCTGAACACTTTCAAAGACTCATTGCACATAAGCACACACTGACATCATGAGCCCACACTTAAGAGTACCGTTGAAAGTCACTACAAAACAATAAAAGTAGGATACGATGCAAACCTGCTCCACAAATACACCTACAGCTCAACACACTTAAGGTGCACACTGCATTTTTATCAGGGACATCGCGCATCCATCTCGGATTCCTATCAGATTGCCTCATACAGCATGGACGATCCCTTAAACATGATTCGTTGGAACATCTGAAACCTAGGGTGAAATCCTCGAGTGGTGGTGTTATGATGATCAAATTGTTAAGATTATATATATATATATATATATATATATATATAATGATTCAGGCCAAATGCGTATATAACAAAAGGGGCAGCAGCTTGCTAGCCGACTATTGCTCTCAGATCAATTTTCACTGAGATTATAGTCTGGAAACCCTGGTCACTCTAGCGTTCACACAGCCACTTGAATGGCAGACCTGTGGGTGTGAAGTTGCTTGTCTTGTCACAATGTTGCAAAATTGATCCTCTGCATTTAACCAATCCGACAAGGGAGCAGTGGGCAGCCGCCTGCAGATTGGAGCCAGTGTCACTGGTCAAATGACACTGACTAGAGAGAACCTTACATGTATTTTTTGATAGTGGGTGAAACTGGAGCACCCGGAGGAAACGCAGACACGGGGAGAACATGCAAATTCCACACCGTGTTGCCCAGGAAGGTGGGAAGTGCAATGAAGTCAACGGTTTGTTTCGAAATGGTGATGAAGTGACACAAACAGCTGTAGCAACGCCGATTGGTTAAAAGCTGTCAAAAAGTTTCAAAATGATAAAGAGGTCTACGCCCAGTAGAAGGCAACGGCTGTTAGCGCTTTCCAATGGAGCGTGGTCAGACCATATTCACAAAGTGAATATTGCACCAGGCTAGCATCCTGCATCACTTCAACTTTATGTATTTATGGAATATAGCAGTTTCTCCATTCTGCCAGGCTTCGTATTTGGAGTGATGCTGCACAGGATTTTCAATGATAACCTAACACATGTCACTATGACCTACCTACAACATTTAATACACACTTATGATGACGACGACGACGACGACGAAGAATATGGAGACAGTGAGCTGAAGGTTTTCATGGCTCTCATGGTTTCAACAAGGTTAAAAGTGGATGCTAATACAGAATATCAAAAGTTGACCGTCCATGTGCTCCAAAAGGTTGTTTACCTGTTCGGACCACTCCACATGCAAATCAACTGTGTTAGCGTTAGCTAACCACCGTTTCATATACTACCAGACAAAACTAATGTTTCACAGCGGGCCAGGTTACCATCCGCCCTAGTCCTCCGACCCGGACAGGGATTTCTTGACGCTGCGAGACGGCTCCCAGACCTCGCTTTCGTCAGAATCGCCTCCATCCTCCTCCTCGTCTTCCTCCTCGTCCTCCTCTTCCCTCTCCCCCCCGGCCGGTGCTGCGGCGCTCCGCTGCTTGGTTGCCACGGTGTCTTCCTGTGGCTCCTCCCCATCGGCAACGCCTCCTCTGTTGCGTCTAGCGTTGTTGGTGGAGGCTGGCTCCTGGAAGGGATCTGAGCCTGTATCCAGACGCCGCTGGACCTCAGCGAACCACTCCCTCACCTGTGCCAGGAAGAGACGTGTTAACGGCACACTCTCCCCTCCCCCTTTGACTCCCACCACCCTCCCACCCTCCCACCCTCATTACCTGCTCATAGCTCATGTTGCTCTTGGCGACCAGCTCGTCCAGGTCCTGCTCATTGAGGAAGCGGTGCTTCAGATAGTATTCTTTTAACACGTCCCGGCCGCTCTTGAACTGCATTGGCTGGGGGGACCTGCTGACCTCGGCAGAAGCCGACCTCCTGGGCTGCTTGCGGGTGCGGGAGCGCCCCCAGCCACGGTTACGCGCGCGCCTCTTCCGGCCCCCGGCCCCTCCCCCACCCCCTGCCTTGCAGCCCCCGCCTCCGTTGAGCCCCACACTGCTCCCCGCGCCCTGGTACTGGAAAAACCACTTGAGGTTGCCGTTCTTCCAGGAGTAGCGCGAGTCTCCGAACCAGTTGACGATGTAGGGCCTGGGCAGGCCGCTTTCCCCGGCCAGCCGGTCGTACTCCACCGCCGTGGGCCACTGGGTGCGCACGAACGCGGTCTTCAGCACGTGCAGCTGCTCGGGGGACTTCTTGCTCTTGTCCCTGTTCTCCTTTGGGCCGCCGCCGCCGCCGCCGCCGCCGACTGCTGGATGAAGCCGGCCCCGGCCACCAGGCGGAGTCTGGCCGCCTCTGTGGGAGGACGAAGAGGAGGAAGAAGGGGCCGGGGAGGTCACCCCTCCCGCTCTTCCCCCGTCTCCACCGCCATTTCCCCCCCCGGTCTCCGGGCCCCCCTCGGGAGAGCCGGACGACTTCCGCCTCTCCGTGAACCAGGCGTCAATCTCCCGCCGCGTTAGCTTGGTCTCGGTGCGCAGCCGGCTCAGCTCGTCGTCCGTAGGGGCAGGGCTCTTCTCAAAGCTCTCCTCCAGGACGACCAGCTGCTCCGGCGTCTTCTCCTTGAACTTCTGCAGGGTGAAGTCCGGGAAGGGGTTCCACGTCTTGGGCCGCGTCTCCCGCGCCGGGGGCGTGCGGGGCGAGGCGGGCGTCTCGTCGCTCGAGTCGATGACGATGGTGGCGGCAGAGCCGCCACCGCCCGTCCCCGCGCAAGCCCCGCCCCTGGCCCCGCCCCCGCTGTCGTGGAAGACGATGACGTTGCTGTTCTTGGAGTTGCGCTGGTTGTAGCGGGTGTCGCTGAACCACTTCTTGATCTCACCCTTGGTCAGGTTGGTTAGCTTCATCAGGCGGGCAATCTCAGCTTCGCTGGCAAAGTGGTTCTTCAGGTAGCTGGCCTTCAGCTCTGCCAGCTGCTCTTTGGACTTTTTGGGACGCATGCTGAACGTGTCGGCGCTGAGGGCAGAGTTCTCCTGAGGGGTAGATGAGTTTAGGCTCAGGAAATGCAAGTTACACTTATTAGTTTCATGCTACAGTACCCACAATCAGTTATTCCACATCTCTCTGGGCTGTATGCATGTTTACAGAGCTGCCTACAGTCTGGTTAGACATGAAGCAGCAATTACTTTTTTGTGGGCTCTTTCATCTGACGTGTGTCAATACAATATCCATGATGTCCGCCAAGGTGTGTAAACTGTCCAAAACTGCTAGGTTATTTTTAATTAAGTCCTTAGCGGGGTGTTGTAATGTAATTCGATTTTATCTTTTTTTTGTTTACCTAGTGCTGGCCATGTGTGAGTGGCAACAAGAACAGTGTTCTTGTTTGGCTGAGAAGCTGGTGCTAGTGTGCCATCTAGTGGCAGAAAGTATAGAAAGAAAAGAAGACAATGTAATAAAGGCCAGAAAAAAATTCCCAGATTATACCGCTCAAAGGAAGAAAACAAATAAAACCGTGATATGAACCAAATCGTTGCTCAAAAACCAGATATGAACCAAACCATGGATTTGGTGAACCGTTACACCCCTAATGGACACCCACCTGTGGTGAGAGAGAGGGTGGCTGCACAGTAGTGGCCCGTTTCAGCTCACTGCTCCCTGGGCTGGGCTGACCAGAAGCTCCCTTGGAGCTCTGGGACTGGCAGGGGAGCCCGGCCACTGTCAGGGTGATGGGGCTAGTCACCGGCAGGTTGCCACCAGGACCCAACTACACCAATAGATAGACAGGAACAATGCATGTGTGAGTCTAACTAGCCAGAAAATAAACAGTTTCAATAGCTGTATTGTTTATTATTGTCTTCCTATGCTTGTTAATGAAATCACTGGTGTTATTGTAACTGTCTATGTAATCTCACAAATGCTGTCGGGCATTATTATACATGAATAAATAATGTATTATCTAGACATTACGTAACAATTATTAAAGTTAAAATATCCAGTCCTGCTATATACATTACATATTACATTTTTACAGTCATTAACTAATTGAGTCAATGTGTTACTGTTGATTGTTGATTGAACTGCAGTGAAGATGGGTAGTACTGTGCTCAACATACAGTACAGTCTGTGGTCCCACCTGTGTGAACACAAGGCCGGGTTGGCCCACTATCTGGCAGGTCTGGAGGATGGATTGCAGGCCATTAGCAGCAGCAGACAGATGGTGAGCAGGTATAACCGTGATGGTCTGACGCACAGTGTGCACCGTGCCGTTAAACTGCTTCCTCCTGGCCTCTTCCACCTCCTCTGGTGTCCAACTAACGCCGTGCTTCAACCGCTGGGCCGAGAACCACACCTGGAACCACACAGAGAGGGGAGGAGCTTTAGCACTGCAACACGGAGAATATCGTTTTTGGTTTTAGTTCATTTAAACGCATTCGGTGTGAATATATTTTATCCCTTAATGAAGAACCACCATGGCTTGATGTTTAAGTCAAATACCGATAACTGGGAGTAAATGATTCCTGATAACAACACAGTACATTGCTATTATTCCTGATAATATACTGTATCTGCCAAAATTACATGTATACAGTACACAGAACACACATTTTACCAAGGATCTCTCATATGTGTTTGTCAAAGACAAATTGTTGCAAGTTGTGACAAATCAACCAGCTTTTCCATAGTTGTAAAACTTCAGCATTTAAGGAAAGATATGTCAGTTAATCAGCAACAGATATCTGTTATGTGCAAATATCAGCCTTCCTGTATATCAGTCAGACTCTATAAACCACTGTGAAATAAATGTTTTAAAGCACACGAGCAGTAAATATCTGTTTTGAGACAAAATAATAAACTGAATGTACAGTAAAAAGGTATAAGGTACTTTTTATTGTCACATACACATACATGAAACAAAATGGGTTCTCTGCATTTAACCCATCCCTCAAGGGAGCAGTGGGCAGCTGCTGTTCAGCGCCCGGGGACCAACTTCAGGTAGAGGCCAGTGTCTCTGGTCACATGACACTGGCTGAAGAGAGTTAACCTAACATGTTTTTGGGTTTAACATGTGTTTAGGGATTAAATTGGGCCAGAGCCAGATGGAGCTGGGGTCCGGTACATAGGAGCTGAGCTCCAACACTTTCAGTAGGCTACCAGTTAAAAATGTTGATTTGAAGTTATTAGGCAATATAATTTAACATTATTTTCTCAGAAGTATTGTTATTATGAATGTATTTTGGGCAAGTAGGCCTATGTCTTAAATCTGCGTTCAAGTCAATATAATGTTTACACTTCCGTTCGAACGTAGGCAGTTGTGGACTGAACGCCAGGCTACAGAACACGTATACAACAGAGAAGAGAGTTGACCTGTGCGTGGCACATTAACATAGCGATTATTTTTGCTTTGCTGCTGCTTTGTAGCTACAGATATACTACACTATACTGTAGCTGACCTACAGTCATGGCCCCCACATCACCACGGTCAACCTGTACCTCTGTATTTTTTCCAAGGTGAAATAAAATAATTGCCTTAAAACTTTACTTAAAACTACACTAGGCTACTTTGGATCTGCAAATATATTGTGTTTGGAGAAGATAACCAACGTTATCTTCGTTAGATCATCGCATATGAACTCGCCGTTAACCGATCAACGGCGTGGGGGGGAGTGCATGATCATGCATGATGATTTACTCAAAACGGCAGTCCTTTGATTTACATTTACGATTTACTACATTACTGTGTGAAATGAAGCTTGCTTGCAAAAATAATAGGTTATTTTTCAATGCTTTTCAACAAACGTGTGGACTTCACATAGCAAACTGTTCATTCATCCCCAGAGATGATCATCTCACTAATAGATCCTGTCTGTGTGGTTGCGCAATTTACAATACTTAACCCATTAAGTGCCTGCGTCCATTGGAAGGGGTTATTGACATTTCATGTTTCTTAGTATCAGACAATGATACTAATATTTGAACATTAGCTATAAAATCTCGGTCAAATTTCTACTTATAGGCCTAACTTTGTAGGAGAAAAAGTTAGCAATCTCACAAGACAGCTATGACACAAAGACCTCAGCAATTACAAATAGCCTTATGAATTGGTGTAGCCTATTATTTGCATAACAGCCAACTATGTGTTTGATTTGAAGATGAAGTTCCAAAGACATATTAATAATACTTTAGTGTAGCCTAATACAAAACTAAATAGGCCGTCATCCTAGTAGTCTTCGACTCCTAATTCACAAAAAATAGGGCTCCCCCACATAGAAAATCCCAATTTAAGCACTGCGTGTAAGCAATAACACATGCACTCATGTTCAGGCTTTCAATCACAGTAGTAGTACTCAAAACAAGCCAGCGTCATCTACCTTGATCTGCTCTTCTGTGAACTGGGTCTGGGCAGCGAGGCTGGCAATCTCGGCCATGGAGGGGTAAGGGAACTTCTTATAGGTGTTGCCCAGCAGAGGGTTGGTGTCCATGGCCGCACTGTAGGAGGGGATGCTGCTGAGAGGAATCAGGAGCTGGGGCTGTGTTGCCGCCGCCGCTGCATTTTGCTGGGCCTGCAGGGCAGACAGCACCTGGGAGGTACACCAGGCAGTTATATTAGCTAACACAAGACATGGAGGTACACCAGGCAGTTATATTAGCTAACACAAGCCATGGAGGCACACCAGGCAGTTATATTAGCTAGCACAAGACATGGAGGTACACCAGGCAGTTATATTAGCTAACACAAGACATGGAGGCACACCAGGCAGTTATATTAGC
>JAODTR010062218.1:21464-39102 GCA_025399935.1 Amblyopsis rosae
ACACCAGGCAGTTATATTAGCTAACACAAGACATGGAGGCACACCAGGCAGTTATATTAGCTAACACAAGACATGGATGTAAACCAGGGAGCTATATTAGCCAACACAAGACATGGAGGTAAACCAGGGAGCTATATTAGCTAACACAAGACATGGAGGTAAACCAGGCAGTTATATTAGCTAATACAAGACATGGAGGTAAACCAGGGAGTTTTATTAGCTAACACAAGACATGGAGGTACACCAGGCAGTTATATTAGCTAACACAAGACATGGAGGCTAACCCAGCTAAACCAGGCTGTGAAGCTATATTAAAGAACACTCACAAGTAGGACTGTCAGATATAATTAAAATGTAATTGTGATTAATCATATGCTTTACGTAATTAATTGCAAATAATAAATCACATTTTTACATGTTCAAAAATGTAACCTAAATAATTTGTACTTAATTAAAAAACAAGATGACTACAACATTTGCATAAAGCTAGCATATTTTAAAAATATGTAATTCTGCAATAATTGCAATTAATTTAACACGTAACACACTTAATTGCTATTACATTTTAATTGCATTGGACAGCCCTACTTACAAGACATTTGACTCATCCCACACACACACACACAGAGATGCTTAAAGCACTGTTAAGTGACTTCAAGGAAGCTTGCCTTGGGCACACAAACACAAATGCAGGCCTCAATAATGAACTAGCAAATGAGCTGGAAGGAAGATATATATGTATCTCCGCATTTCAATTTTAAACACCTCACAGGCGGGCTATACTAAGGGAGGAATTGTATTCAAGTGGAAAATAAAATAGCTGTAGTGTATTACACCTTACAGCCATCTATTATACCTTCACAGTAACATGGCATTTATTAATATTGTATAGCTTGCATATTCATGTTTGTGAGAAAATACATTTTGTTCAGTGAAGCTTATGCAAGGAACTACAGAAATTAATTACAAGAAAATGTATCTAATCTAATAGTATGTGTTTACTCAGAAATGTAACTTGTACATTCTAGTTCTAGAGTTAAATAAGTCCATGCTGATAATGGACTCTAGAAATACAGATAAAGGGAACTGTATAAAACTAGAACTTGATAAACTGCAATGTAAACAGTTCTTCTGAACTATGGTGACACATTCTGTACAGTGTTGAGGCTGTATCGACCCTGGACCTCACCTGTGCCAGGCCAGCAGGCAAAACCGTGGGGTTGAACACCGGCGATTTCTTCTGCTGCTCCGCTGAGGATGGCAGATTGAGCAGCAAACCCCCTCCCCCGAGCTTCACGGAGTCCTGGAGCAACATCTCCACAGGTGTCATGGGGCCCAGGTGTGCCTCCATAGGCTCCTGCTCTCCTCCCTCCTCTCCCTCACCACCTCCCTCCAAGCTCTCCAGCGCTTCCTCTGACGACTTCAGGGACACCGCTATCCGTTTGGGCTCAGACTTGCTCTTCAGCCTCATGATGGGGGTCTTGCTGAGGGAGATGCCTGCTACAGATGCAGGGTCCTCGTCTTCGACAGGTGGGCCAAACTGTGGCTCAGGGGCCAGCGGGTCACCACACAGGTCCTCCAGAGGGTTCACGTGTTTGAGTGAGGGGCGCAGGACACCGCTATCCTCTAAAATAGACAGACTGGGCTCATCTGTCATGAAGATCAAACTTGTATACATTACATTGATGTCCAGTGTCTTTTTCAAAAATAACTATTGTGTAATGACACAGGACGGCTTGTGATTTGGGACAGACCTTTCACTCTTAAAGCTGAATTATTTTTTTTAAACATGCATTAACATGATTGGCTATATGAGCAAGATAGATAGGTCAAAGATGTTTATTTTATTTTTTGTGTATAAATGACTGGTCTGGCCTGTTTAACACAATGATTGTGTAGAAAGGAATTTGGGCTAAATGACATGTCAAGACAGACATTAGACACAGAAGATTAGTCCAGGCCTTTGATGTGCCATCACACAAATGGGAGCAATATGAATATGACAATACAGGCTCTTTAATGAGTCAGGTCAGGTTCTCACCTGTGTCAGGGGGAGTCGGCACCACCACTACTGCTTCACCGAGCTCCTCTGCAGTCGGTTCCTCCACCACATCCTCCTTCCCTTTCTCCCTCTCATCCACCTCCTTCTCCTCCTCAGCCCTGCTCTCCATTCTGTCCTCAACATCCTCCGGCTCCACGACAGCAGAGGGCAGCACCATGCAGGGTGTGGTCGACTTGCGGCGGCTAGACATCCTGGTCCGAAACCTATCAACTTTACCTAGAGAAGACTGCACTGCAGAGGCACACCGGTCCAAGGGTTGTGCTCACATGCTCAGGTCTGTGGCTTGTGTGTCTCTATTGAGAGAAGCACAAGTGTGACATTGATCTGAAATGAAACGTGGCAGAGAGGAAAGAAAGGCACCACATTCTCAGGTGCTTCAATTACAGCCTTTCATAACAGACCTGCTTCAATATACAAGTACACCGAGGACATGACTATGAGCTTGTCAATAATTGAGGTGATAAGGTGGAGATAGACTGCCCGTGTTATTGTACATTCATTTCATGGCAACTGCAATGATTTGCAGTTTGTTTTTGCCAATTAGCATTCGATGCATATTTGTGATATTGACCTAATAACATCGTTTCTTAATGCAGTGTTTTGCAAAAAAAAAAAAAAAGTATTATTAAGGAATAATATTTCCTTTCCATTAACACCTCTGAGCTCAGTAATGTTTCACATTTTCAGTGGTGCCTGCTAAAATAATATAAGCCAGTTTGTTATGAATTTCTATTAGATTATCTTGTAAATGTTTTAACCATTTATTAAACAGGTGTTTCACCAAATATATAGGCCTAGTTTACATCATTCTACTGGTGGTAGCCTTTAATTAATATCAATACATTCATTGTTACTTAGGCTTATTGTGAATCTCGTTGGGTTACTAGGGTATACTGCTAAATCATGACAATATTTCCATATACAGGTAAACAAACCTGAGTTGGGAGCTAAATATGTAAACAAAATAGCGGACATTAAAAGCCCGTTTTAGTATAATTACATCTAGCCTTGCAGGTGATGTGGGCTAAACTCAAAGGCTAAACTAGCCAGTTAGCAGAGCCACACTGATTATTGATCATGTCTAGGGGTAACTTACTGTAACTATACTGTGCAATTTTGCTGCAGGGCTGTAGTAATGAAGAGCAGTTTTCTGGATCTAGACAGTGCAGTCTCCAGTTTCTGTGTTCATAACTGTGGCTCTCCTACCCTAGCGAACGGCTCAGCCCCAACCCGACCAGGGCTGCAGTATTCCGGCTCGCGGGGCTCCCAAAAACAGCGTAGGGAGGTAGACAGACGAAGCTGGGGTCTACCGCTTCTGTCTGCAGATGCTGAAAACGGTTGACATCTCTCTCCTTTGCAACAATTTGTTTGTTTCTAAAACGCCTTTATAAAGTTGTAAAGGCAACAGCACTGCCATAAATGCTGTAACAGGTACGTAGAAATCGTGGAGGATTGCTGACCTAATTCAGTTATTCTTTAATGGCAGAATTTTTTAATGATCAAACAGCGTCATTATTCAATGTGATACGCCCTGACGTCATTCCTAGGCGACAATATGCAGTTTATATTTTTGCAAATGTACAGCAACTCCTTCATTACTTATACGCCGTTTTTCGTCACATAAGCATATTCGCTGTTGAAATCTGTTATTTTTATGTAAGCAGTGTGTAAATTAACCCACAACGTTTTAGTTTACCCGTGAGGCTGGTCGCGTCCTCACATGACCTGTCAATATCAGGTCAGTACTAGCGGCAGAATATCTTCCTATGCTAAACAAGAATGCCTCCCCAACCCCACAACCTCCCAAGCTTAAAGTGCCCAAGGTATATCTCCATTAAAGAATTACAATTTGGAAATGGCTCCCCCATCTACAGCAGAGAATATTAAAATATTTTTCACTGATGAAAATGGAAATTCATTAATACAAATGTTAACAGGTTGTTTGCAGACAGACCAGACAAATCAGAAAATAAATGTGGGAAAATCTTTAATTAAATAGAAGCAAAAAGACACAAATACATAAATGTTACACTATATATTTCTGTAAAAATAGAAGCAGTATGACAGTTATACCTATACTTCGGACACAAAGTAGCCCTTACAGATTGCATCGTTGCAATAGAAATCAATTGAAATCTTCAATCTCCCGTTCCATGTCCTAAAGATGCAAAAAATAAATAAATACAAAATCAAACATTTTACAAATACATGCCATTAAAATAATATAGACCTAGAGAAGGCTAGTAATTCTATAATCAAAAGTCAATTAACTCACCCCTAAACCCAACTGCTCCCTACTAACCTGTATTAGTGTAGTTTTATTGAAATCTCTTCTGTGTCTGTAAATGCACTGGCACAGTAGGGCATAGAGTTTCTCCAGCTGGTAGACCTCATAACTATCAGTCTTGGCCACTACTCTCTGCAGCATCACCTACACAAAAACGAAGTGGAAGACCACATGCAAGTGTTATTTATAAAGCACCTTTCGTGCAAGTTTGCAATACACACTTCATAACGGAGATACACTCAGAGACTGCATAAGGCCATTTGACAGCAAAAGGAATGAGAAAAACAACTGGGGCCAATATTGTTACTACTGGAATACATTTATGCTATACATTCAACTGGAAATGTAATTCTACCTGACAACAGAACTGCGACTTGTGGCTATTCTTCTCTAATGATAAGAAACTGAACCAGTACAGTTAACACCATAAGGAATATGACATATGTGCATAGTGTCCCGTGCCTGTAGTTTTTCTCTGTCAACCACCAGTGGAGGGGTTTTCTCTTCCAGGATCTGCACAGCTTTGTCCGCATGAATCATGTTTTGCTGGAGTACTGCACTCTTCAGGCCCCGCGTCAAGCGCCTCAAACCCCGCTCTAAGACACAAGCACATGTCAATACACACTGCAATAAGAGCAAGTCATGGCAACCCATGCTGCTTAATACCAGATTGTATTAGAACATCATCACTTTAAACAGTATAGTGATAGGGCAGTCTAGAAGCCACCGCCCAACAGAAAGTAACTGCATATTTTAGAGAAGTAGCACTAAATAATTGTTATATTACAGATGTATCTAAGGCCAGTAGTAATATAGCAAACACTTGTGCATTCAAGGAACAGACCTGCAGCATCCTCCTCCACTTTGTTAGTTCCAGCACCATCTGAAGTAGACTTGCTTGCCTCCCTGCCCTGTTTCATAGGTAGGCTGCTACGCTCTGGCTCTTCCACCTCCATGGGCTCCACCTGGCTGCATTGCAGTTTAACCTCACCATTCCCCATAGTTACAGTTGGACTCTTCTCAACTTCACATATTGGGACTTCAGGGTGTTGTGGTCTCATTGGCAGTGTTAGGACGTTCTTGTCACACATCTGGCTGATACTGGCCTGTTCCTGAGGTTTGCCATGTGTCTCAGTTTGGCTATCTGCAGTGCTCACACTGTTCTGGCACCCATCCTGTGTGGAGGGAGCGGTAGTGTCTGACTCTCCTGTGGTGGTCTGCGTCTGCTGGCCAGCATCTGCTTGCCTCTTCTTCCCCTGTTCCACGACCACTGTGACGGCCTGACCCTCCTCCTCTCCTTCCGCCTCCACAAGCTCCACCTGGCTTTCCAGCTTCTTCGAGGCGTGCTCTGTGCAAACATCCTCAGATGCAGTCCACTGCATCCCTCCTGTCGTCTTCTCACAATGGGCTCCTGCTGCCTTCCCGGCCGCCTTCCTGGCCTCCTCGCCACCGTCCTCCTCCTCGTCGTCAGACTCCACCAGGTGTGAGCTGTGTTTGGGGATGTAAGGGGAACTGCTCTTCTTCTTGATGACGCCCATGCTCCAGCGTGACCAACGCCGTTTCTTCTTCTGGCCTGGAGGTGTGAGGAAGCGGGGGCAAGGCAGTAGAGAGAGACAGTTAGGAATATCATGATGTATTGTGTGCCAGTGCACATTTCCACCTTAGTGGTGATTGCACCAGATGACACTGATGTCAGCACTAGCAACAACGGCACCCAACCAACCTGCGTTTCTGGGTGTAGAGAAAGTAGCAGCGGGTGTGGGAGGATGAGCTGCAGTCGTGACTCCAGCAGAGTCCTTGGGGGGAGCAGCATCACATGACTTTGTCTCAGACAGGTGTCTGGGCTGCTTGGGCAGGACGTGGTAGAAGGACGGGGCAAACCGTGAGGTGGAGCAACCTGCTGTCAAGACAGGGGCACAGATAACTGATTTAGCATACAAGATATATTGAGCTGTAGCTTTGAATGACATTCTGAAGCTAAAGCTTATTTGTAAGGAAATGGTTTGGGTACAAACTGATGGAATCATTGCTATTCAATAATGGTATATATTTGCTCTCATACATTTCAAGAAATTAAACAAACATTTAACCTGTGGGACGAGGGCCATTTATCTATGCACAGTACTGACAATTTTGTGTGTCAGAACATCAAAGCTGGTTTATTTGAAGGTTTAAAATGTACTTCTTTTTCTGCGCGACTCCTTGATCTCCTCACAGATCTTCTCGAAGTCTTCATCCAATTCATCTCGGATAATAGCATGAACAGTATCTTTCAAGGCACATGCCCTGTGGCGGATCTGACGGTCTAGGAGAAGAAGAAACAACAATGTATCTGCTGTAAGAACACATCTTGCATCAGAAAATACATATATGCGCAAATTAGATAAGAATCACATTGAACTGACAAATCATATTACAATGTTAAACTACCTTATTAAAATACATTTATTAGCTCTAATAAAGCGTTAAGAAGACTGTTTTCTATCAACAGAATCTGACCACTGCACTGAAATTTGAGAGTATGCAAGTGGTTTTAAGACTGCATCGCAACACATACCTGAGGGGTCCCTGTCAGGGTTGTACTCCAGTGCGTTCTGCCAAATAAGATCCACCTCAACGAGGAACTCTTTGACAGTTCCATAGCGATGGAGGTCTATCCTGGAGAGAACAGTTGATAGGTCCATGGGCTGCTTAATCACCTCTGCATAATCCGGCACCTAAAATAAAAGACAAACTGTTTCAATGCTAAAGTTGTGAAATATTGCAAAAAAGTAGAGTCGAATTGTTACATGAAACAATGTTAAGTGACAGAAGTTACCTCCTCAAAATCCACTGGCTTTGTGAATGCCTTGAAGCGTTTGTCCTGGGACAGGCGGTTGGTCACATCACGCAAGAAAAGGCGGAGCTCCCTTAATGTGTCTTCTTCCTGCTCCTCCAGTCGCTGTGCCTCCTTTTCTGTTAGTTGTGGTAGGGGGAGCGGAGCAGCTACAGGGAGAACCTCCAATGCTTGAAGCACTGAGGTCAAAGTAGAGCTTTGGTAAACGCACGTGCATGTACACCAGTGACGTGCGGTGAGGTTCGTGGCTGGGGAGGAACTGACTCTTTCAAAGTCAGATTTACAAATATTTGAATTCAACAGAGTAGCGTAAATTCACCAGTCAATGGGCTGTTAAGCAATCCGAGAGGAGGCTGCCTCCGTTCGCTCTTTCCCCGTATTTGGTTGAACAGGAGAATACACACATTCAGCGACACTGACTATAATTTTTTTTGGAAATGACTAGAATCATGCAATAATTCAATTTTGATCACGGATCAGTGGACAAATATTTATTTTTAATCATTTTTAGTTTTTTACATTTTATGACAGGGGAGGCACTGCCGCCCCTGTCCTAACGTCACTGATGTACACAAACACAGCATGCTTGAGGCCTGTTTGAAAAGCGAGTCACAAAATAAGCCATATTAATTTAAGTTTGTTTGGTTCCATAAAGAAAATTCTACATAGTTCAAGCTCAGTCACTATGGCAACTTATGCTAGGAAACAAACCTGGTCTCTTGCACATGATAAGCGGCAAAATTTATCTGCGCTGGCTTTGCCATCGTTTTCATATTGGCAGAGCATTGACACTCAACTATGCGGTACCGCTACCCTTGGCGCTGAAATTGCCACTTTGCCCTGCGGTCAAAGTTAAACTTATTTGAATTTTGACCCGGTTGCCGCTAACATTTCAAAGTGCAACCAGTTAGCTTATAACAGGTTTAGGCTATGTGACTGACAGAAGCGGTCAAGTGAAATTACAAACGAATCCACGTTGCAATAGTCCTCACTGTCTTTCCGGTTAAGAGGGGTTAATTTACCCTCTGATTAGCCTAGTACTCTCATATGGTTATAGTCAGATGTTGAAGTGAGGACAACCTGGTTGTTCAGACAGTTATAATACAAACTTTACATACAAACTAAATTCTTACCAGCTTTATTTTTAGAGGCAGGGGCTTTCGCAGCCTGGTTGAGAATCAGGTCCTCAAAGAAGTTTCTCCTCTCTTTGCTGGTGGGAGCCTGGACATGGAAGACCTCCCCATATTCCAAGCAAAACAACTCCTGCACCTGGGGAAACAAGAGGGGTGTGTCAACAACCAGACACGTATAAACATTCACTCAAATCTGACTGACATTCATACAGTATAAGCGCATCATTAAATAAGTCTGGACTATGGGGCGAGAAAAGTGGTGTACCCATACCTCTGGACTTAGTTGGTCATAAGGCAGGTTACAGGTCGCCAGAAGTAGTATAGGAGAGAATGCAGGGATTCCATGGAGCAGGCTGAGGAAGGTGGCTCTTAAGGCGGGTCCCACCGTCTCCCACCATTGACCAATATGGGGGATGTACAGGATACTGGGAGAGGTGCGCTTGGCTTCAACAAAGACCTACAGGACAGGACCAGGGGCAGAACACAGATAAAGCCTACTGAATGCTCATACAGTCAATAATAGATGTAATGAGGGTCCTACGTTTGAAATTAAAACAGGCAGCACCTATGTTTGAGAACAACATTTCAAAAATCGATGACTAGGCATCCAAAAAGCAACTTACTGGCAAAATAAAACTTTCGCAAGTTAAAATCTTTTTTTTAAACCTGCAGGTTGTGTTAAGATTATTTTGTCACATCAGTTAGTAAATATTTGTGTTTGGATTACAGTATGCTCTACTGTAGTAGAAGTTCACGAGGCTCCTCTCTTTTCCTCATTGCCTATAGCATGAGTCTATGTTACAAGTAGCCTACCTGCTGGCCATGTACTACGATGGAAACCCGTAACAATATTGTAATGGAAACTAAATAGGCATAAATTGCAGTGCGCATTACCAGAGACAAATATAATTGCATTTTGATGTCTGGAAGGTCACTGGTATGTGTAGATAATATAGCTGTATTTCATATAGATATTAAATTAGCTGTATCGATGTTTCAAATCATCCATTCTCCACTACAGTGTACTTTGTTGACGGTGTCTAAATGCGCATAGCCCTGCTGCTGGAAAGGCAAAACGGTCACTTTAATTTAGAGCACATTTAAAGAAAACAGCTGGTTGCAGTGGACTTTGCTTACACAATTTGGAATTCATCGTTGCAGTCTTCTCTGCATTTTTTGATTGTGTGTTACTGAAGCCAGAAAGTCGTCCTTTGGCTTGATGTTTGCACTCATCAAACCAAATTACGAACTGACGTGAAAGTTAGCAAAGCAAAGAAAATAATATAATTCCGCCATATTTGATGTTAATTAAGTTGACCTGACTACTTGTTTCATCGCTGTGGCTGGAGGCGAAACGTGCGCAGGCAGGCCCCATCATTGTAATATGTGCTACAGCAAAATAATGTAACTAAATGATGTAGCTTTTAGTTTAGAAGTTATTGACGTTAATTGTTTTGCGCTGCAGCCTGCAGAACTTCTGTACTGCGCACTTGTCACTCGCGCCCTGTGTTTCTTGCCAGTTCACACTTCACAGAGCTAAATTATCGTTATCTATTTACTGAGAAAATCGAATATTCCTTCCAAAGTTTACTGAAACTATTTGTGATAGAAATAGGTAGCCACCAGCCAGTTTGGTTTGGTGTGGCCACAATTACCATGGCACAGCATCACATCTTAATGATCGGAGAGGAATCACATTCAATGATGTTGCTCTCGTGACGGCATGTGTCGCACAGCATTTTGAGAGTAACTTCGTATTTGTTCTGTCTTCAATCTGCAGATTGCACCTGGCAAAGTTTGATTGTCCTCAAGGTGCAACCAAAATGTCCCCATTTGAGTGAGGAAAGAAAACACTCTGTAGCTGAGCCTTTACAGTTATAAAACCGTGGCATTTCTAATCCCGGTTAATAGTGAAACCGTTGAATCGCTGCATCCCTAGTAGAGACAATTTAATGTTCTTTTGAAATTGGTAGGGACACATCCATAGCATACCTACCCAAACCTACGCCTACTGATTTTATCTTAGTGATTCAGTTTATCCTCATCAGTGGCTAGAGTTTTTCGGCTTACCCGAGCGCATGTCTCCTCTGGTGCGGTGGCGCTGGCTCCAAATAGCACAGCCATGTCCAGGGTGTACACCGTGAATTTCTCCAGGGCATGGAGCAGAGCTGGGGCTAGGTGGGAGCTCTGACCAGAGCCTGGTGTGCCCTCCAACAGTAGCCTGGGACGGTAGGATGTTGGCTGGGTCAACACAGTGCTGTCAGGACAAGAGCAAAACAAATGGCTTTTATGGACGTTCAGTTGATGCTCATTAACATTTGCAGAGAAGAATGTGGGCAAACCCACCTATTGCAATGTTCCAGTCTTTTAGTGTGTGTTTTTGTCTGTGGCTGAGTGTGAGACGAGTGGTCACCGGAGGACCAGCCGGCTAAATCCTCATCTTCTTCACTGAACATCAGTTCCTCCTCAAACAGATTGCTGGGTACGTCTGGAAACAGACATGCACAGAACACCAACCAAGAGTGACTCCGAGCTCCATTTAACAAAGGGGTTTCATGCATTTTTGATCATGTTTGAATAATTCCAGTATTAGCAGTGAGTGTTCTGCAAATTAAGAACAAGTCAAACTCAGAAAAGACCAAACTTACTGTGGTCTATTTTCCTCTTTAGGCTCAGCTCAACATGTGGAAACAACCTGCGCAGTGTGTCCAAGAGGTTCTGTAGCGCAGCACAGAGTAGAGGACGAACCGCTGGTATCAGAGCCTTGGCTGGTGATACCACCGCCCTAGCAATTAAGAATCAATCACATCAACAATGGTTGGTACAGTCACACTTCCATGGGCACTCACCAAATGCAAAACATTTTTAAGAATGAAACGTCCCATCATACTACTACAAACCACCCCTTAGGCTTGCCATACCTTTCAGCAGCTGGCACCATCTTGGCCATGGCAGATATGAAGTCCCTACTGCAGATAGAGATGGAGTCTACATCCAGGACAAGCTTCTGGGAGGAGGAGTAAATCTGCGGGTAGCGCCGCCGCAAGGCACAAAGAGCAGCCTCTGAACACACCGCCTTGATGTCTGCACCACAATACCCTACCAAAGA
Source organism: Amblyopsis rosae (assembly GCA_025399935.1). Lineage (NCBI taxonomy): Eukaryota > Metazoa > Chordata > Actinopteri > Percopsiformes > Amblyopsidae > Amblyopsis > Amblyopsis rosae. Next base: position 32,892 of record JAODTR010062218.1, read on the forward strand.
CACAGGAATTTACAGTGTGTACTACAGTAATCGTATGTCTCAGATTCCATTCCATTTCAAGTTTTGAGAGTCTTGTGGCCACTGCAGATATATTATTGTAGCAAAATGGTACTCCGTGTATCATTTATAGAAGCAGTGTATTATAATTATGGCAATAGTGTGTTAATAATGAAGTACGCAAAAAAACAAAAACAAAGAACATACAAGAAAACATATACATACCGACACACTTATCTGCCAGTTCCTCTAGGAAAGCATTCGAAGGCGGAGGGGTCCATTGTTTGGTGTGGATTTTCAAAATGTCCCTCCTTGCCTGTCACAAAGAAGAATGGCATGAAACAATGAATATCCATTGACTGCTAAATAAAAACAGATATAGCGATTCAGCCATGTTTACTTACCTCCCTGTCCGGCAGACCAAAAAGGAACTCTCTGTCAAAGCGCCCTGGTCGTCTGAGAGCAGGGTCAATGGAGTCCAGTCTGTTCGTGGCTCCTACGACTACAACCTCTCCTCTGCTGTCTAAACCATCCATTAGAGCCAGCAGTGTTGACACAATTGAACTATAGAGACACAGACCGAGGCAAGACAAACTGAATACAGTCTCCCCAAAACAGGCAGGAGTGACCACAAAGATGACCAGATCAGACAAATGTTACATGTGAAACTGGTTATGATAGTTAATTAGCACACTCTTGTCTCACCCCAGCAGAGGGTGCTGTTTACCTGTGTATCTGGTCCTGTCGACTGGACCTGACTGGAGCTAAACCATCAATCTCATCAAAGAAAATGATTGAGGGACGCATCTGATAGGCCTGAGAATAATACAGCAGATAAAATATTACTGTAGATTTTAAAACATTAAAAAACACATTGCTGCTACAGTATATTAAATCTACCTGGTCAAACAGTAGCCTCAGCTGTCTCTCTGACTCTCCCACCCATTTACTGAGACAGTCAGCTCCTTTCCTCATGAAGAAAGACACCTTCCTCTCCCCCTGACTGCACTCGTTTGCCAGGGCTCTGGCTACCAGTGTTTTCCCTGTACCCGGGGGACCGTAGAACAGACAGCCTCTGGAGACAACAAAGAAAAATTAACAAGAGAGACATTAAGAGGTAACATTTATGTACAAACATAATCACTCAGATTCAGTACTGCTAAAACAACACAGACCATCTTTAGTAGTGATGCGCTACTAAACCCACACAGTCAACCCATAATGAGAGAAAACCCGCACAATGATTCAATAGATATTTATTGCTTGGTCAGAACACTACCTTGCCTTGTTTTGACCTGACCCACCCACACTTTTTTCCACGCATCACTACTCTTTAGTATTACTTAGATGGTTGAATATGTCACAACAAAACACCAAATCAGCACATGTGGATATGAGCATTCTGTTACATTAAAGACAGCACTACGCTGGCTTCAAGTCTAATGAATTACAAATTCATCTCTTCAGCAAACACTTAATTACCTGGGTGGCTGTATCTTGAACTTCTCAAAGACCTCTGGGTAGAGAAGAGGGAAGACAACCATCTCTTTCAGAGAGGCAATGTGTTTGCTTAGACCTCCGATGCTATCAAAGCGAACCTAAGATACAAAACAATGATTCAAACCACCATTTTCATATGCTGTGTGTTTTCATCCCTCTATTAATCCATCCACCAATCCTACCGTCTTGTCTATTTGCATTGGGTCCACATCAGCCAAACTGGCTCCTATCTTCAACCTGTCTTTCTGAATGCCCAGCAGATCCTCTTTTACCAGGTTCAGAGGCAGACATCTGGAAAAATATAAATTAGATTTATATTTAACAGCACTGACCATTTTTAGGTCAGTGCTTACTTTGTGTATTTTGTGAAGTTGGCATGTGTCACTACTCGTCTATTGTGTGAAGGGTGCAGAAGAGCTGCTACTGATTTGGCTTACCTGTTCACGGACTTGCTCCTTTTTTTACTCCTCCGTCTCTGGAATTGCTCCTCTTCTGAAGAGGAAGAGGAGGACGAGGAAGTGGAATCACTGCTGTGGATGGCATGTCTCCTTCTGACAGGAAGAGGAGAATGACCAGATAAAATGCTTTTATAAAAGATAATAAACATCAAGAATGCAAGATGCCTAAAGAAGAATCAAAGCAGATTGAAACAGAATGCACTGAGGACATTAAAATCCAACCCTGGACATTTGTGGCTCTTTAAGTGCCACAGTAGATAATTTGCATATATATATATATATATATATATATATATATATATATATAAAACACTATTCACTTAAACTATGGTTTAAGTGAACTGTATAGATAAGTCACACCACCAACTCTCAAGTGACAAAATAGTATACTGTAAATTGCACACCACCAGATTAGACCAATGACTACAAGCTCACCTAGAGTGCAACAACTCCAGTACTTAGTACAATGCAATCACCCATGAGACTTCAACTGGAGGCTTAGACCAACAGTGTAAAGCACAAGAAATGCAGTGGATGTCTTACCTCTCAGAACTACTCCTGTGGATGCAGTGGAACAGAGTAAGAGAAAAGCAAAGAATAAAAGGTGGCACGATGGAATGAAATGCGCATACAATTATGTTACCATTGTCAAGGACTATCAGTAAACACAGCCTACATCTAATATTGTATTGCTAGGAACACCACTGTTTATCGGCTTTTACTAAATTTCCAAATTTATTAATTAAATAAATCAATAAATAGTGAGTAAGAAGTCTTGTGACATTTTTAATCATATCAATAAAAATTGTGCTTAGGGGGTTTGTGTTGCAAATATTAGTTCAATATGAGTGTCATAATATTCATACATTAATATAGACCTTGTTTATCATTAGTGATAAAAAAAAGTAGACACTGCTAGGCTGTTATACTAACCGACTGCTTCTTCTTCTGTTGTACGGGCTTCTAGGAGCTGTGGAGCTGAACATAAACCGGCGTCTAGTAGGAGATGAGTGGCCCTTGAAAAAGATGCTGCGCTTCCTGGGCTCTTATGAGGGAAGCACGTAGAACATACTGAGGAACGTGCTCTGGCATGGAATATTATGTATTTTAAGGTGGTATTGTAATCCACATTATTAACTGGATGATTTTGTATTCCTCTAAAAAGAATCAAAACAGCAAAGTGACTCATACCATCCTGAGGGGCCTGGTAGCGATCCACAGTCTTTCTCTGTCTTAAGTCATAGCGTCTCTGGTTATCATCTTCCTCATCCTCCTCACCATTGTCATCTTCCTCCTCCTCCTCCTCCTCTTCTTCCTCCTCCTCCTCCTCCTCTTCCTCCTCCTCCTCCTCCTCCTCCTCCTCTGCATCTTCCTCCTCCTCCTCCTCTTCCTCCTCATCATCACCTTCTGTGAATGTATTCAATATTTGGCCAAGTCATCTGTACAACCCTTAATCAGTTTACTTTGGCAGTGCATGAATTCTCTACACATACAATTAGGTGCAATTTGAATATGTTTTGGCATGTCTGCATTTTGCAATAGTCGCGTACATCTGGATCAGGTGGTCGGGCTTACTATACAGGTGTTTAGATATGGCGAGTGGACCTGAGTTGTGCTATAGACCTGCATTTAACAGCTGCCCAAATACTATCAACCATGCATGCTACTAGAAAAAGAGAGATGCCATCCTTTCGGTAGAGCAGCAGACATCTTTAATGTAAGCCTTAATAATGTCATATTATAACTAACAAACGCATCCTCATAATTCACAAATAAACATAAAATTATATCTTTAGGTTAATTTAAACAAATGATCCCAGGTACACAATTAGTTACCTTGACTTTGTGTACAAAGCTTGTGGCAAATGCAAGGTGATGTATCCTACGTGACAGCTATCGGACACATTCGGAGCATAGTTCTGCCGATAACAATGGTTTGCAAAACGTCCTATCGACTACGATACATCGGCAAAACAATTGATCGGTCGACCCCTAGTGTGAATGATGCTGTAATATGTACTGGACAACAGAGAAATTCAAGTGCAGTTTCACTGCACACTACAAATGCCCCATGATGCTTTAAAAAATAATTCTCTTTATATCAGTGAATTGTTTAATCTTGGGTCAAGAACAAGACAACACCTACTAATTGCAGTTGTCCATGCATGCTGGCTGTAGAACAAGAATGTCAACCTTTCATAGGGTTCATAGGACATTTATCAACAATAAAAAAAAAAGTGGAAATACCATATTCAGAGGGTAACTTAATGCATATTCCTTCTTACCTTGTATCTTTTTCTCCTTAGGAGCTTTACATTCAACATTAGCCCTGACAGACCTCCGCAAGCCACCCCTGGTGTACATTCCCAGCTTCTGTGAGGAAACAGTCAAAACAGAGGCAGCCCACTTCGTTTCCATTGAGCAACATAGTTTTCCACCAAATTCCAGTTTGCTAAAGTGAATAAAATGATAACAGTGCAACTTATTCTGATGTTACACCAAAGTGACTTCCAAAGTAGCTGGTTTTACCTCTTCCTTGGTGTCCCTGTCTCTGCTTCTCAGTCTGCGTCTCCTCTTCTGCATATCGTCCATCTTCTGCAATACAGCTTCAGCAGTGCTGAGGGACAGTCAGAGAAACTTCTACTACAATATTTACTAATAAACAATGCAGTGGGAATTATTTTAACATAAATGGTTCATATAACAACTCATATTTAATTTTGCTCTGAAACATTTGGTATATAGTTTAATTCTTTAACCCACTTGGTGATGAGTCGGTCATACAGGACAGACTGGTTACGGGTGTTCAGTTTGTATCTGGTGATTCGAGAGCTTCGCCGCACTGAGCGATCCTCCTCCTCGTCTTCATCTTCTTCCTCAACCTCTCGACTCCTGAGGCTGAAGCGGCTCCTCTTTGGAGTAGATGAGCCCTCCACCTTGACTGGCCCATCTGTTGAACCAAGTTAGACAGGTTTACAACTGCTCTTTTCCAGAACACAAACAAGTACAGTAAAGTTAATAAAGTTAACATTGTAAAATAGCATTGAGTGTTTATTATGGAAGGCAAATTTATTATTTTACCATAAAAGGATGATACAAAGTAAAAAACTGTCTGCACTTCACCTGCTTGATGTTTGCCACTAGATGCTTTGCCTTCTCCCTGCAGCCTCTGGGATTTCCTGATGAGTGAAATTACACACTTCAACATTGCCTCTTTCAGGTCATGATGTTGTGCAATTGTATGTTGATAAGATATATACAAGTATCAGCATAACACAGCAAAACATTTCATGTGCAATTTAACTTTGTTAAGCTTTTGACACTGTCCTCCAGGTCTTATATTAATTAAGATATTGTTTTGAAGAAACAATAAGAAAGTAAAGATGATTTATTTATAAATAAAAATAAGTAAAATAAAAACTAAAAAGACAAAAAGCATACAATTATAAATAGAAACATTTTCAATACAACTGTTTAGCATAGGTATCCCTGATGGCTTTACCACCAAAGAAATAAATATGGGTTTTTATGTAAGATTGAAAATTGGTGGTGGGAAATGACCCTTGACTTTAAAGCCAAGGGTAAATTACTTTAGGAAGCTTCAGAGTCAAGAGTTTAACAAACATTTACTTCAACTTCAGAAGTATGCAGTATATTATGACTATAAAAGAGTGAGTAAAAGTGCTGAAACATGTTATAAAACGTGTTTAACAAGGGCATGGACCATTGTGCATATAAAAAATATGTACAATAAGTGCTTTAAAAATACACTCCAGCTTTTGCAATTAGGTAAGAAAGATGGCCTAGTTAGTGCTGTACATTACCTGGTGCAGTATTCTCCATATCCACCCTCGGAATGATGGGAGCTGGTCTTGCCATTTATTTCAGAAAAGGAGACATCACCTTTTACTCGCTGTCTTCTGGCCCTAAGATGGTGACGAAGACCGTTTCCTTCCTCCTCCTCATTTAGATCAGTGTGACCCTGTATGTGATAGCTTGGAATAAATATTTTGGACATACAGTACAGTACAACACAAACTCTTATCCAAATGTATAACAGTGTAAAACATAAACCAACTTAATTCTTCTGTTAACTATATATGCCTACCTACTTTATTATTAGAGCACAATACTTTGTTGAATTGTTGTAATGATATAGCGTATTCCATTAATAACTTGTTTCCCTCTCCGGGAACCATCACCTTATCGTGGTGGAGAGGTTTGTGTGTCCCTATGATCCTGAGAGCTGTGTTGTC
>JAODTR010062219.1:0-16748 GCA_025399935.1 Amblyopsis rosae
CACACCTGATTCAAATTAATGGGTTGTTAGAAGCATGCTAATGAAACCATTCATTTGAATCAGGTGTGTTGGAGCAGGGAGAGACCTAAAACATGCAGGCCACGGCCCTCCAGGACCAGGATTGCCCACCCCTGCTCTATGGGATAAATATATCAGCCACTTTGTTCTCACATTTCTAAATGTGGTCAAGGAGATACTGGATAATGTTAGGCAAAAAAGCCATAAAAGTGAGATAAACAGATCATTACTTTGAGAACTAAAGTTGAGCAATATGTCAGCATTTGTTTAAAGACAGGGTGTGAGAATTGTGTGTTGCTATTGTACATGGCGAAAAGAAAAATGAACACAGGCAACACAGATATGCTTACTTGGGGCTTTTTCGTTTGTGTACCTTGGCAGAGGGTGAGATGATTACACAATTATGTGGCTGAAATGAAAGTAAGCAGGCTTTTTCCACAATGGACATGATGACAACCAAGTGTGGGCAGTGAAGGTATCAAAAATGAAAGTTCTTACTATTACTTTGCAAAAATAAACTGCAAGACATTATTGTATGTGGAGCAACAGGAAATAAAATAAAGTCTAATAAAAAAAAATATATATGATAAATAAAAAAATATCTAATTTAATTAAGTGGAAGTTAAATCATACATTTTCAACCATAGAGGCAATATTAATGTTAAAAGTGGAACTCATATTTCAACCAAAAACATTTATCAGTGTCTATTCATTTAGTGCTACACACAAACAAAAAAAGATTTTGCCTTCCATTAAAATTGATTCAACATCCTATGCATTGTTCAATTCCATCAGCGACCATGAACACCATGCGTCACTCATTAACTGAAAATTCTGTGTGCAGTTTCTAGCTAAAGAGTTTCTTATCGCCAAAGGAACACCTTATTACAATCCTTTGTGGCTCTTTTTCATTATTTTACCTGGCACACAGTGGTGTCTAGCTATTCTGCAGTCATTTCCACATAAGTATTTTAGTTCTCTGAAAAACAGATGTTATCCAAACACGTTTCCTTTTACATCCCGGTGGCCAAATTGAAGAAATGTTCAGGATGCCCTTTATCCCTATAACATTTTGATTGTGAGACAGGTAGGTATAAAATGTACTGAGGTAGGCATATATAGGCTAGCATGTTGCTTTACGTTGTTATATGTATATTTTCTCTTTTCTATACGTTTACTGTATTAGCAGTGGGTCTCTTCTTTTTTACTGTGGTTTTAATATTCTCTTCTAATCTGGCAATACTGTAAAGTGGCATTATGTGGCTATGACAGGGTATGCTGTTTAGTACACAGCAGCTATAGCAAGCCTGATACTACTTAATGCCTCCACTATTAAGAATCAAATCACATTGCAAACACTTCATTAAACAGCCTGGGGTAGTGTCTATGTTTAATGATATATCGATGAGTGTGTGTTCAGTCGACAACACTGTGCTCTCTCTTTTCAGTGTTCCCTGGGGGTGTCATCTGTCACTCCATCTCCCGCTAATCGATGTCTCTGGAGAATGCTGCACTAGCCCCACTGGTGACAAGGTGCACTCAAAATGGAACGCTGTTATCTCTGCAGGGATTGCATACATTTTGCATGGTTTAGAGAGTCTTTGGAGAGCCTTTTCTAAAACCTATGATTATTGTTTCCTGTAGTCATCAAACCCCCTATGTATCGCAGCACTGTATTGGGAATAACGGTTCGGGATAACCAATCTGTGCTGTATCGAATCTCTTAATCATTCCGACTCACACAGCTCACCTATGTAACCATATAGTTGGCAATGATAAGTTATGAATGTGCCACATGTGATTTTCTAGTCAGTAATCCGAGGGTGAACGGGTCACGGAATCTTAACGCTCGGCAGATTTGATATTCCGCAAACCGATAGCAGCCAGGGCCAATCACATATGCACCAGTTGCACCGGTTAGCCGGTTAAATAGATATCCACTGTTTTTCACCACCTGTCAAGCCATTGCTAGCACAATGCCCAGTCCCAATAAGGCAGCCATAGGATGTCTTGAAGCTAATCAAATCTCTGTAGCATTTAACATGTTTGGGGTAGCAGTTCAAAACAACGCTAATGGCTTCTCGGAGATCCTGAGATGCTCCTTAAGGGGGGTATCTGTTACACATATCAGAGTTTCTGGCCAGCCCTGGCCCCCAAGAGGGGTCCCACGTCGCATGATTTTGATGTGGCATGAATTACCGTTGGGAGCACAGACAGGGTGATCTGCTAGAGGTCAAGAGGGTCACTCGGCAGGCTTTTGAAGGCAGGTCCATGCAAGATGTCCAATTAGAATTCCTCCCTGAGTACCTCACGCCGAGATTGTGGATGAACTTCCTGGTAGAGGGGGTCACGACTTGTTTGTCCTCCTAAGGTATGCATAACAGCTCCCCCCACCTTCCTCCCATCCCAAACACACACGCACACACACAAAGCAGAGAAACATTTACAGAAATGTTTCCATATTTGCGACGGCTATCTTATATCCAAGTGTTTATAATGCAAATGATTGTGTGTCTGTTTTTATTTTACGCTGAGACTTTGACAAGATGGGGGAAGTGCTCAGACAGAATGAGTGGAACGTGGAGGGCAGAGAAAGTGCACACCTCAGATGCATGCTGTGCCGGGTGCCTTAACAGGAGGGGTAGCCGTCGCCTGTGCTTGGCCAGACCCTGGGACGACCTCGTAGTTCCCTCATCCCCCAAACTCCCAGCTGCGCCTGGGTCACCCGCGATGTTGGGAAGATCATTAACACTGGAAGCATCCATCAGCTCTGCCCTTAACGACTGCTCAAGTGAAAAGAACGCACGCCTGCACTGCAGAAAACTCCTCTAGTGACAAACAAAAGCCAAACCCAATATTGTATTGTGTACATGTTGGCAAAATACTTTCAGATAATTTATTACATGTTCTACTGTGCATTGTGCTTTTGAAGATAAAAGGTGAATCAAAGTAACAAGCTAGTGGCTGATGGTTCTGCTTTTAAATCCTGGCTGAAAGAAAACCCGAACCAGACATCACTCAAACCCTTAATTATATTATATATATTATTATTATTATATTAAGTCAAACATTTAAAATGCACTTCTGGTTCTTCTTCACATTATATTAAGTCACATTGTGTTAGTCCATTCAATCCATTTATACTAATAATCAATTTCTTAATGTTTCATAACCTTCTTATTCTAAACAAATCCATAAATCTGGTGAGTTGCTTTCAATGGGGGCCCCATGCTTATAGATTGAGGCTTTAAAGAATAAGAATAGCATTCAACTTTGTTGTGTGTGCTCCTTCATCCATATTTACCACTACCAGATATTGAAAAACCTCTGTCTTTTATCCTTTTTGGTTGGTTTTGTTTTTAAAGTCTTTCACAGTGATTGCTGGAGGTAAATCATTTGCAAGGTCAATAGACAGTGGCACGTTTCTGATTAATGTATTCCTGTGTTTAGAAGCAGCTAGAAATTATGAGGGATGACAGGGGCTTTAGAAAACAAGATTCAGGACAGATGAGGCTTACAGTATGGATTTATCCCTCACCAATAATGTCTCATAGCCAGTGTTCTGGGTCTCACGATGCATTATTATTCATGAATCCTTCCTCCACTGTGTCCTCTCCCTCTGTGTGACACATTCAGTCTGGGGCTCAGGAAATACGGATGCCATACCATGTACAAGCCTTATGGAACATGGATTATTGCTGCGGCTCACAAGCTGACGTGGGCTGGGTACTGATACTAAACAAAGGCTTCAACTCGGACAGAAACAGTACAAATCCACACACAATCCCAACCCAAGACACATTTAAATGAGTCAATTATAATCATGTATATTAGATCAGTTATTTTACTGGACAGATCCTGCTGCTGGGAAGTAGAAAGCCTTTCTCACCTTTTTGACTTTTAGAAGTGGTGGTCATTCTGGAGAAATATTGCTGATATTTGAGCTCTCAAAACAATTACACTTCTCCCTTTCCTACATAGGTGCTTTCTCTCAGTCGCTCCACCCCCACAGGAGTTGGGTGAATGTACAAGAGTGGGATTATCATTGTACTGTATGCACTTCAAACCCTTGTTGTTTTAGAAAATGATTGTATAATAAGAATGGCCACTTCTCACTGTGTACAAAAATATCAAACATGCAGACATGACACAAATAAGTGAAACGTTTTCCATTAAATGAAATGGTCAATCTGATATAGATTATTAATAGATACATTTTCATTAATGTTTGGGGGATAAAAGGTGTACTGATTGCTGGTAAATTAGTGATTGATATGAAAGAGTGACATAATTTCCTGTGCATATGTTGCACAGGAAATAGTGTCACTCTTTCCTATCAACATGTTGAGAATGTATTATGACATTAAATCAAGCCCGTTTTCAGATAAAGTCATATAATTTAGGAAACTGCCAATAAAATTATAATTTAACACATTTTTCTTAACAAGAATATGTTTTGGAGCTTTAATTTATGAGCTGATAAAACAGACTGCATGAATAAATTACTTACCATTTCCCTCTATCTTTTACATCTGTACTGTAAATAAAAGCTGTGTTAATGCAATATGTTACTGAAATTGCTAATTTTTTGCTATAAATTTCAATTTAAAAGAACAAAACATAGTCAAGTTGATGTTATAAATATATTTTTTTTATGTTTAGAAATAATATATTATAGTGGCTATTGTAGGCTATTGTCAAGTCCAGGGTTGCATTGATGGGTGGCGCAACCCTGTCTTTCAGTTTGCCTCGCCGGTGTGTGATACGGCCAGCAGTGGCCTGCCCTGGTTCCCAGCAAAGGCATTTAAGGCTGGAGGACGCTTTTCAGTTTGTCGGATATCGTTTGCGTTTTTGTAGCTGTTTGTTTTGTGTTACGCTACTGTATACGCTGTTTTCTGTTCTGTTCTGCACAAGTGAGCTACCGAGCAGTGGCTGCCTTGTGCTCATTCCCCCGTGTGTGCGTCTCCTATGTCTGCACTCGCTCCCGCCCGTGTCGTTGGCTATTTAAAGTTGAAAGAAGTTTTGGCAGGGTACTCTTGATATATGATACTTCAGTGGTTAAGGCAGTGGGATAATTTCACTAAATTATTTGCTACGCATGGTAGTGTATGAGCCGAGGTGAGGGGATTGTCTGTCTGTATCTCCTCTAAAGACTACCGTAATATCCTGACTATAAAAAAGGTAAAGGTGGTGTAGGAAGGGTTTTAGAGTAGAAATGTCACAGATATCCTTCAGCTATCATTGAATGAAATGCTCTGTATATCTGCTCTGGTTGACAGCCCCCGCCTAGTCAATGTAGATTTTGCCATCTACCTGAGGATTTACGACCAATCTTGGCCTCTTTTCCCTGATTGGTCCGGCTAAATTACCATGGTCCGGCAAAACTACCAAGCCTGTCAATCACATACTGTATACACACACAGCTACAACAGGTTTGTAATGAAAGAAGGGGTTGGCTACACTGCCACACCCCGCGACATACAGGACAATCACTTAGGGCCTCATGTACTAACATGTTAGTGCCCATTTAAGCATAATTTTGTTGCACTTTGCACCTAAAATATAACTGAGCGGAATATAACTGATGATAGGCTAGGTAAACAAACAGGATTCGTAATTCTCTCAATGAGTTTGTTCACCAGGAAGAAAAGTTAATGAATAATTAAAATTGAATCAAAATCAAAATGAAATACATCAGAAAATTAAAGGATGTACCAGGCAATGACATTTCCAGTTTTTGATTTGAATTAACGTATTTCATTAAAAAAGAAACTTATACTGCTGGGTCATAACATCCACGAAGCATCTACTGTACAAAAATACTAGGAAACCGTATATGGTACCGTAGTGTCCCCGCAGCTGGGGCATTTAGGAAGCAGAATGCAGAACAAGAGGGAGAGAGAAAAAATTGAAAAATGCCAGTACGTGTATTACCTTCAAACACACGACATGCGTTTGGATGTACGGTACTGCTGTGATCTTTCAGTTTATCCAAGTAATCCATCGAATAGGGTACAGTTTTCCCGGTTTCAGAAAATGGTAAGAACTGAATTTTCATCAATTCAACTGAACGTTTAACTGAGATGTTGATGGGATGACAGGTGGAAATTGAGCATGTGACTCAGTATCTGCTCTCTGATTGGCTACTCTGAAAAAAGGTGCGCTTCAAATGCTAACTCTGCGTCAACTTGTGCAAGCGGAGTTAGTAGGCCGACATGTTGTCTCCGCCCCTTCGACCCTCTGAATGCATTAATCACACTCTCCTGACTCCAATCCTCAAGCCAGGTGCAGGAATGGAGGGAGAGACGAACAAATGGAAAGATTAATTAATAAATGCATAATATAACTATATCGATATAAACTATATTGTCAAATTTTATATCTCTTTTGAAAATATACCGGTATAAATTAAATACCGATATATCGCCAAGCTCTACTTTCGGGCGCCGCAATTTACAGATAAGGCTGGAACATACTATTCGCCGTGTTTAGAGTGCGCTGCTAAGCGCTGATTACATGATCAGCTGCATGTTTAGCACATCCAACGTAAAATGCGATGGCACAGTACATGAGGCCCAAAGTGTCATAGTAGCACAGAAAACTGCCCGCATGTGGGTGTGTCGGTGATATCAATTTAGTAAATCAGAAATCAGAATTCCATCACGAGGATGCTGGCATTGTTTGTTGACTGCTTCTTCATCTGAGATTACATTATGGTATGCAATCACTACTTTGATAGATGTTTGTGGTGGGCTACCGTCATTGCTACACTGCTACATTTTGCTACCGCCAATACGGCAAAGTAATATTTTACTACAGAAAATTATATTCATTCGTTTTAGCAAAGTTTTAACTATCTAGCTAGCTGTGCAGATACAGTGTGCTACAGTACAGTACTGCCCATTTATTGACGTTTGCAGTGTTTCGAACAGGCATCGACACAGTCAGCTGCACGATCATTCTGGGCCATAGATGCCACGCCTACGCCGCATCTGGAAATATCACCAGTTAAACCATAACAATGGCGCAGACACAATTTGAAAGCACTCTGTGCATATTAATTGTTCTTGCTTAACATCACTTTCTATTAGGGATGTCCCTATATCAGAAATCTAGTAGTCGATACCAATACCAGTGAAATGCCACAGTTCTCGATACTCCTTGAATCGTGCCCGCACGAGTGTGCTCCTAGGGCGGGCAAACATTCACAGAGATCCTCGTGAGGCGAAAAAGCGTCGGTTAAAATGCACTGTAGTAAATTACAGCATACACACGTGAATGTTTGTAACGCAAATAAGCGACTTATCCTACATATTTTATTCACTTCAAGGATGATTTTGTTTCGCTTTCGCCAGGCGATTATGTTTATCAACGAACCATTGATGTCACATGACAATAGCGGAACTGTTAACTTTTTACTTAACCAGTAAAATGGAAACTATGGCTGTACCGATCAAATACACCATTTGCATAAATTCCGGAACAGTTTTTTTGTGAATGTAGTAGTCCCTGATAATCCACTTGGAACGCAAAGTAGCCATGCTGTTTTTCTTTTTGACGAGTGCAGGCAGAGCTGCAGCTACACTTCCATGATACCGTACGTGTTCAGGTTGGATATCCGGTACCTACGGTACTGTACAAAAACGAGTACTGTCATGTTTTCAAAATGTTGGCATCGACTTGGTACCAAAGTATCGGATCTCGTGACACCCCTACTTTCTATTACTGTTCTACTCGGACTGCTGCCTCGCAACATCCAGGAAGGTTTTGTACATCCACATGCTGTTGTTGGAGGGTGCGCGCGAAGCCAAATCGGCTGCTGTTGGCGGGTGACTAGGAAGCGCTTTATTTGATACATAGCAGAGCATGTATTTTAAACATCAATATCGCAGTCGATCATGTTCATTTAATTGTTGAAGCCAAAATCGTAATCGAGATCGATATTCACTTAATTGTGAAGCCCTACCTGGGTGCTGTTAATACACTGGCTTGTTATTTTATAATAACAAAATATTATTAGTTGGAAAATTACTAAACCTTTAATGTGTCTCAAAACAGTTTATTCTGTGCTTTGTAAAAGTGGTATTTTGCTGATAGTGCAGTTCTGCATTCTGCGAAGTCAGGATACTTGTTTAATCACTGTCACACTACAAAATTTCAAATGACACCTTGTGTCACTTCCCCACCTGTTCCCTTTGTGCATATGGTGCATACATTAAAAGCATCTAGGCTACCTTGGAATTTACTCAACACACAAACAAAATTTCCTTGTGAAATACAATTTCCACCAACATAGAAAAATCTAAAATTCTAATAAAACAAAACTTGTTAAATAAATATGCTTGTTTTTATTAGCATAATTTTACCCAAATCGACCCAAAACATTTAACTGATGACCATTGATTCTAAAGCAATCGACCTGATTGAGTGCGTGTGCACAGTTCAATTAGAAGACATTTTGGTTCTGAATTAGAATTCAGGCACAATACAACCAGCACAGCATTTCTATACAGTATGAAACAATCACACAAGCAACATACAATACTAAGCATGTGTGCGCATCCAGCTATCTGGAACACACATGCGTGCACGCACATGCACGCATACACACACACACACATTTAAAGATGTGCAGAGGTCACCTGGTTTAAGTTTGGCCAAACAGCAAGTAAATTATACTCTTTTATAGCAGATGCTTTATTTATGTACTGGGGATTGCTATGTGCTGTGAATGTATACTATTTGTGGCCTTATGAGCATAAACTACCTATCTGGGAGGAGATAATATTGGTTGAACTGGAGGTCAGTAGGCCTTGATTTCAGTCAGTTGCTTTCAGACACACCTCTGTGATAGCTTGCAACACACAACGATGCTGAAAGCTGTAAATTAAGTGAATGGGAAGTGAATGACCTGACCTCTATGTCAAGATGTTCCCGCTAGGAACCTGAAGACCTGACTTTTCTACACAATGGGTCAAACGCTTACACAGAAAAGCAGAATGGGGGGGGCTATGGTCAATGTCTCCAGTGCCTCTGCTTTTATAAGACAGCGGTGTGTTAGCCTTCTATTTTGATCACACTTGGACACATCAGTCCAGGAAATAGATTAGCATATGCAGCTGCAAAAACCAACCTGTGAGGGAGAAGCCATTACTTACTTATTTATTAATTTCCAAATGACCAGGCGGGCTGAATTATTAGTCAAGAGGTTATTATGCAGATCAATATTTGTTAGTTCTTGGTGTTGGCTAGACGATGGAAAAGGTCTAGCTGAAGGCAGGAACTATTCAGTAGCTCTAGGCCTGTGCCAGGGTTGTCACCAGACATTCATGAATAGGGGGGCTAAGCATTTTATAGGGGGGTCTGGGGGCATGCTATCCCAGGCAGAAAAAGTTTTAATTAGTCCCCCCAAAAGTATGTATTAACAACTGGTGTACAACCTATCAAAGTATGGCGATTTTTGGTGAAGGTTAACTAACAGTATACATTCCTTTCACACATACAGTATTCCCTACAAATAGTTGGGATACAATTTCAGGCCAGCGATTTTCTCCTGCAGTTACATTAATAAATATTTCCCTCTGGCAAATTTTCACACATGCCATGGCAATGCTGGAATAAATAGGGAAAGGGCCAGTCCAGCATCGATAAGCCGATATGACGATAAGCAACATTTGGAACATGCTTGTTCCCGCAATGTTACTGTTTTCATTCACAACACAGATATTTTCACTAAAATTTTACTGGGATAAATATTTCCCTGAATAGATTTGTGATCCCATTCATACTGTACATGGCCAAATGAAGGAAATGTTCATGGACATTCACTTAATAAAATAAAGAAATTCCACTCTGTCCCCATCAACCCAACACCAACAAAGGGCAACAAATTGATGATCGTATCCACAATTATTTTTGTTTGAAACACATAGATAACAAGATAATGGGTAATTGTATGCTATTCTAAACAAAAGTGCCCCTTCCACAGTGGGGCAACGTGTGTAGTCATGACGCAGTTATAAATTGCAACAGCATTGTAACTGCCTATAACATATTCTCCCATCAATAATAAAATAGAGAGGATTCACCTAACAACTTCCTCTGCCTTCAACAATATTGTACCACTCTGTTTGCATTGTGCCACGTTTCGTATCTCCTAGGTTAATATCAATGTTTTGACCACTAATCCTTTAAATTAGCATATTCTATGTGAAGATAATGACATATTACTTACATAGTGCCGTGTTTCATATCTCCCAGTTTAATATCAATGTTTTGACCGCTAATCCTTTAAAATTATCATATTCTATATAGGGATGTGGGCGATTAGTCGGTTAAATGGTTAAACGCTAGGACCATTGCTAGGCGGCACCATAAATACCATTTGGTAAAACGTATTATTTTATTTTATTTAGTAGTAGTGTCTCAGTCAGCCTCTCCTGCCTCACAGCCTGCATATAAAACACGCAAAACAACCTGTTGACGCTGCGAGTGGAGTTGGTAGTGCTTGATTTTACATGCGTTCTTGGTACCTAGTAGCGAGGGAGCGGGGACAACTCTAAATATGGCAAACTTTGATGTTGACACTTGCTCCTCTCGCAGAAGACGACTCTGTGTTGAAATGTGCAGTGTCATAGATTATCCAAACGAAACAGATATTAAACGAATCTGGATTCACAACCCCTCTGCTTTCAATTTAACCTTACAGTACAACTGCATTTAATATCGTTCAAAAATAAAAGTCAAAATTCTGTCGGGTTCCTGACTGTTTGTTAACCTTTCTTTAAGTTAGGCTAAATAGCATTTTGCTAGGCTAAACTGGCGACAGTATAGAAGTACAGTAAGATATAATTCGCTAACGCTTTTCAGCACAATGCAGCATACAGATATTGTCATAAAGAATAAATATAAAGTGAGTTTCATACAGCTCTCCTCCCGCTGCCTGTGAATAATGGAGCTCTAGTGGCACTCTGCCACTGTCGTACTGTACCGTGGGCTGCTGTAACTGTTAAGCTAAAGCTAAAACATGATCTTCACTCACTGAGACAACTGCAGATAGTGAGAGACCTGCGATCCTGTACACACGCTGACAATGTTTAGCCTGTTTTTCTGATTGTTTTTGTTATTTTTAGACCAGTCGACTAGTCTAACTTTTTATTTTCGTTTAACCGGCAGTGAAATTAGTTGTTAGGAACATCCCTAATTCTATATGAAGACAATAACAAATTACAGGGCTAACAGAAATGAATTGTGATGAATCACAATTCATTGCACGCTTTACGTAATATATAAATAATTTGCATATTTTTAATTAAACAACATTTTACCTAAATGTTTTTTCCCCAAGTGTTATATTTTTATAACAAAAAATGGCAGTTTATCAATAGAACCGCCAAGAATCTCTGTATACCTAAAACCGCCAACGGGTAAAATGTACCGTGCCCCTAGATACTGTGTTTCAAGTTCCAAAATTTACTCCGTCATTGTATTGCTTGTCTTCGAAAATTTGTTTGTTTAATTGTCTGTGTTTTGGTGCTCTAGTTTCATAATTATTGTCTAAAGGGGCGTCTTTAAGAACACGCAAATATAGGCTATTACATGAAAGCATCCCAAGATCAAAGATCCCACTTGTTAGGCATGTTGGCTAACTTAAGCTAATGCTAGCGTCACTTCGCTGTAGTCGGGAACAACTGTATAAAAAGCAGTTTTGTATGAATCTCCTCCACACTTCAGTCATGATCGCAAATGTGTACCCGCATCGCGCATTGTCTCCTCCTTATCATAAGCAGAAAGGAAATGCCGGGTCTCCTGAAATCGGTTACTCGACAGCATTGAGATGAGAAATGTATTGAGAACCATTGTTCGAACCAGAAACTTTCCATCTCTCACTGGTATTTCCATACAACCACAACATAGAAGCGCATTCAACACGTGACAAGTGTGACATCCAAGGATGACACTACACTACACGAGGAGGACACTACACGCTGTGCGCGCTTTAGCAAGTGTACACTTGCCGACTGCAACAGACATACAAGCCATTTCATCAAATGTTACGCATTGTGTGTGGTGTGGTCCAGCTGTGAGAATCTACTGTCTTGTCAGTAGATCACACACTTGTGTACCGTCACCTAGCAACATATAATGTGTAAAAGGCAGCAGCGCAAAAATAATAAACCTGGCGAAAATAAATGCATTTTCATAACGGGTACATTTGACCCGGTGTGGCGGTTATAGGTATAAATGCCTGTATTTTTTATCTGGATATATCTTAACTACATTTAACGATATGGAATGCAACGCAACACCATTTTAGGAAAAGTCAAAGAATGGGGGACTTAAAAATATTATTAAAACAGAGTTATGTACAATTGAAAAACCTCCACGGGGAAAATTGTACCCCGTGGCAGTTCAAGTGTTAAGCACATTTGTATTTATTAAAATTTTAAAATGCATTCAAAAATGTGCATTATGTTTATAATTCAAATTAAGCATAAAATCATCCTTTGTCAAAGTGGAACTAAAGGCCAACTATATGTATAATAACTTCATATCTGACTTTTTCATATAAATACATTGTCTGTTTCAGTGCTATTACAGAGTCCCACCTGAAAGAACATAGGTTGGTGTAGGATGACCGGCAAATGGGCAAAAGCCACCATAACCACATAGCTTTAAGCTTTGCTTGCTTTGTGTAGAGATTTCAGTATTAATATGTAATTCCTCTAATCCGTCTGATCATTCAACTTTACTTAACTCATCCTTGCTAAAGCTAAATATAATATTAAGTGTACATGTACTGTATATGCTTATGACTGGAAATATTCTCCCATGACAGTAGGTTAACAGCTGAACTACAGTCCTGATAAACCTACTAAAAGATGTAGCCTATTTGTTGACATCAAAAGGCCATCAGATATCTAATACTATATATAACGCCTATAATTATCCAATCGTATCCAATTTATTCAGAATAGGAAAATAACCATTTCAATGACTTCACCCCTAAATATTTAAGATAAGTACACGCTAGCCCTAAAATCCACAGGGATACTTGTTTGTGTAAATTATTGTGTTTTTATCTTGAGGAAAACAATTACCAGCGGGATAGAGGTATCGTGCTCTTGACTCACAACATTGTGATTGAAATTAAGTCAGTTTCTTTCAGAAATAAGGCTTGGGAAAGTTCCCATTTCAACTCAAACAACCATGCAGAGATTTTGTGTGTTCATTGAAACACTAGACCCCTGGACACAGATGCTGACCATAGCTGATTGGACTGATTAGCATTAAACGTGTAGAATTTCTTTTTTTTTCCATTATTCATTTGCTCTTTAGCGTAGAATACGATGGAAGAGGAAGTTCTCAAGCTAAAGTTCTGGTGAAGTGTGGTGTTTCTTTTGAGGATAATTAATGAAGGCTTCTTCTGGCAAAAAAAAAAACAAACAAAAAAAAAAAAACACCATGAAAAAAAGAGAAGCGTTCTTCCTTATCAGACAAGCAAAGCTGATTAAAAGACTCAAGTGTTCTCTGATTACAGCCTCACCTCATGTTCTTTTTTGGTGTGCACGCACGCATACATCTTCTCAAATCAAAGACGCATACATATCCGCAGTGTGCATATATGCATTGCCTTGCTGCTGTGAGGTGAAAATGTTTTTTCCCGTTTTGCTATAGTTGCAATTTTCTGTAACTCTCAGCCTGACCTGTCCGTTAGTTCTACACGAATGAGCTCACTTCAGCTTTCATCTCTGCTCAAGAGACCCACCCAAAGTTTGATGAGTACGGCAATGCACAGGGGTTTCCGGAGACTTCTAGGCTATCAGGGCACTCTGCAGTACACAGCTGAACTGTTGTGTTTTCAATGCCGGCAAACCGGCCATTGCTTAGTGTGCAGCAGGAGTATCATTTTCTGGTTTGGTTTTTTGATGAAATATTGAGGTGAGATTGAGCACATCTACTCAGTGAGTGGTAGGAAAGCAGAACACATAACTATTTGTTATAGTCCTTTCAAAGTAAGCAAGCACCTGAAAAGTATGGATAAGCTTTGGATGTACATGATCAACCGAACTTGCACTTTCCCAAAAAAATAAATGTACATACTGAGATGTTGCAGTCAAGCATCATCTGTTGTTGTAACCCTATATATAGTGTTCCTGTACCATAACTACCATGTTTAACTGCACCCATTGCACAATAATGTTAAAGTCAGTCAGTCAGTCAGTTAAAGTCAGTGCTCAGTCAACCATGACAAGTATGAATGCGTCATTTAAACATATAGCCTAATTCATTGTTTTGGGGTGAAGATTTTATTTAAAACCTCTAAATGAGATACATGTAATCCTCATATGATATCTGCATCCTTAGTATATCCTACAGTACGTCTCAAATTAAAGGTTTGCACATAAACATAGTGAACTAAGACTATGTAAAGATTGGTGCACATGAGAAAGCTTGGTTTTAAAGAAGTCAGTCAAAAATGCCTCTGAATAAAACACAAAGCTCGACTATGGGCTAAGCATGCATAATTATGTCTTAAGTGTCACTGACATCTCCAGAGAACCCTTGAAATGTATCACACACATAATTTATATTTGTTTACCCACTTTTGTTGGCCTAGTGGGACAATATGAGAACTTCAAATATGTACCAATTTTTGTACATGGTTCTTACTATGACAGAGTTTGGCAATAAACAAACAAAGCCTATTGATTGTTTTCATATTTGCATAAACTCTCTCTCACTGGTGCCAATCAATCCATTTATTATCCATTGCAAATAGGTAACACGTTTCATATGTCTAGGTTACTTAAATTACTTGCAGCCCAATTAGAAATCAGAATTGTTTTGTATTTAAATTGCACATTGCATATTATTTCACTTCTCAAACTAAATGTAAACATGCTGGATATATCTTATGTTAATTTAGAAAACAAACTTAACTTTAGCATCTGTGTAGAATACCTACAGAGTACTCACCTGTGCCTGTATTTCTACTTCACTGTGTTTGTACTACCATGTTGAGGAACAGAGACTGGTTCCTACAAAATCAAACTGACGTGTTCACTTCCTCTCCTGGGTCTCAGTGGCCTTTGATCCTTACATCTGCTGCAGTAATGCCACAGTACATGTAGTCTGTCCTGGTCTGTCACGTACCTTCTCACTTTCTCTAGAGCGCACATGATTCTGAGTTGTGCTTGCATGTTTACCAGACATGGAAGTACAGTATAGTCATCATACAAGGTGTGCCATATGGAAAAATAACGCAATATAATATATTATAATATCATTTTAGTGGACTAAGGCTA
This sequence comes from Amblyopsis rosae, assembly GCA_025399935.1. NCBI lineage: Eukaryota > Metazoa > Chordata > Actinopteri > Percopsiformes > Amblyopsidae > Amblyopsis > Amblyopsis rosae. The sequence goes on from JAODTR010062219.1 coordinate 15,327, forward strand.
AGCTTCTTAACAAAACCATGTTATTCAACTGAAATGTTTGTGCTATTGACAATTGTATATTTTGTTATGTAACAAAAAATGTTCTACCTCAGTTGTTTCTGCGTTATGCCTCGGTGGCCCTCAAGTAATAGCTGGGACATGTACTGTGTTTACAATACCAGTTGTGCTGCGTGCAAATCTCCGGCAAACTCTAACCCACTCTGCTGTGAATTTTATCGATTGAAACTGCAACCTTAGACCTCTCTCCCCGCCTTTCCCTGTCACCACTGTATGCTGTGAGTGCCTGCAGCCCATCTCTCTGAATACTAAAGCGCGATGGCTTATTCTCTTCCACAACAAGAAAGTGTCATCCACACAGATTTTTTCCCCTCCGAGAATGTGCCGTCTCAACATAACTGAATGGAGTCCCCCCCCCCCCCCAACACATCATAAAACTTGGCAAAGCAATCGCATACCGAATTTCATTAGAGAACTCTTGACAGACATTTCAGTTCCACGAAAAAAAGGTCAGGGAATTCATATTACACTTGTCTGTCAATGTACCGATATTTAATTTTGAAGAACTTGCCCCTCTGATAAAAGACAGAAAAACACATTAGATGTTCTTTTTGTGCTCTCTGAATTAGTTTTGCCATTATGTGGTACCAAGAGTAAACAGAAACATTGTGTTTTAATCTGCAATATAAACAAGATCAAGGTAAAAAAATATCTACTTGAACTATACAGTACAACTTTTCTCAGAAAAGATATTGTATTATATTGTAGAAATGCAAAATCCTGAATTAGACTGTTTTTATGAAATTGGTATGCTCCATCTATTATTTTAGCATTAGTATACTACTCTCGTATTATCAATAGACTGTAATTTTACTGATATTGGCCAAATCCTGCCTCATTAGCAAAGTAACAATTCTTACTGGAAAATTTGTGGAATTTCCTAATCAATGACAGTGATTTATAAATCAATGCCTTGGAGAATGTCGTGTTTTTCAGAATGCGATTTAGAGAGTGAGAGAGTGAGAGAGCGAGAGAGTGACAGGAGGGTCAAACTCACATGTATGTCTTAATGGTTATTGTTGACTACGGTCCATGTTGAAGAGCAAAATAAAAAAATACATAAACATGTATCTGGTTTAATATAATTTATAAATGTTATACATACATATAATACAGTAGGCTTCTACACTAATGAACCAAGATTTAATCCACAACAGTCAGGCCTATTATAAGAGCACACTTTATGAATAACCTACAGCAATTTTGTGGTATAGTCCAGGCAGGCCTTAATACCTGAGTGACCTACATTTGGGTCTCTCTGGAGGAGTGAAAGAAAATAATTGAGGGATAGAGAGTATATAACTGCGGTTTTCATCTCAAAAGTAATCTGACAGCTATTAATTAGTATCAAAAAAGATATTAATT
>JAODTR010062230.1:0-16747 GCA_025399935.1 Amblyopsis rosae
CTGGAGGGGGTCAACTCAAAAACAACAAATATGTATAAGACAGTGCAAAAGTATTAATCTTCTTTTTGGCTCCTACAACTACAATAACTAGTTACTGCCCATAGTTACTGCCCAACACTGGCAGCTAGACACATTCAAATATGGTGCCTTATATAGTACTTGCTACAGAACTCATTTTATGGGATTCTACATTTAACAAATTTGGTTCTGCATGCTCACATATGTTACAGTGATAAGGTTGAAGATTGGTGGATAACCTTCAAAATCTATTGATACTTTACATTAAGTCATTATTTGAAATAACTGAGTTACAGAAGAACCATGGGCATTCGACAAAGTGACATTTGATCCAAGTGTGGCACCTGGAAAAGATAAGAAAACACAGCTGCTTCTAGCCTTATGTCTGTTGGGTGAGGGCCAATCAGATTCAACATCTACGACACTGGTCGGGCTGTGTTTGCCTGTTGTAGCTATACTACAACATATCTAATCTCAGCAAGCACCTAACATCGCAGACAACAACAACCATGTGTCTGTAAATGCTATCGCTCAGATTGTGTGTGTGCGTCTGTGTGTTTGTGTGCGTGTGTTTGTGTGCGTGCGTGCGTGTGTGTGAGAGAGAGAGAAAGATATATAGTCTGTGAGTGTGCATGTTATCCACACATGCAAGGTGTGTTGGTGACACATCCTAGATATCTTAATATTTTGTCTATGGGGCGAGATATTGTGGGTGTAGGTTAGAGAAAAAGATAGAGAGATTAATGGGCACCTAAAGCTGTGGTTACACTAAAACAAAGTAGTCTCTTGACCAGCAATTATAGAGCCCCTGATTAAGGCAGTAATGTTGCTATTTAACATCCTGGTGGAATTGTGTAGAGTGTGGTTTTACTGTGGCTATATTGATTGAGACAGAGATATAGCCTTTCGGAATGAAACACTATTCATAAAAACATGATGGTTTATTTGTGGTTTTGTTGTTTTCTTGTTTTGGCAAGAGTACACTTGCTACACTATGGTAGGTGGTGTGTTTATTATTCACACCAAACAGTGGCTCATGTGTGACAGCAGTGTAAAGACAGCTCTGTGTCACACCGCCACAATAATACATGGCTGCTAGATATTGCCAGCTATTTACTTACATATCAGTGGATATGTTACAATATGCAGTCATTCTAGAGAAAGATTGTTGATTTTTTTAACTCGATCAAAACAAACAAAAACACCTCCCTTCAATGCCATAGGGTGCTTCCACGAAAGCTCTGCCCGGCACATTGGAAACTCATTGCGAAGGCTGGGATATTGTTTGAGTGTGTGGCTCATTGAAATAAGCAACTGGTGTTTCCAACTTCTGTGTTGCTAACCTACACATTTATTCATTGGAGTTTCCCTCTAGATAATGCTGGTGTTTGTCAATTGCAAAACCCTTGCAGTCGGTAGGTAGGGTGCCTACTACTGCATAGAGCAGGTCAATAGGTCGCTGTTTCAAACTCCGCGAACTCTTCACCAAGTGAGTTAACTGCTCCCTGTGGTTAGATGGAACCTTGCATGGCTAACATCACCATCGGTGTGTGAACGGATGATTGTGAGGCTATCGTAAAGCGCTTTGATTGGCTGAAAGTAGGAAACCTAGCTCTATGTCTCACCGCATGCGGGGAACGGTAAAACAATTGACCATGAGGGGGCTTACGCCCTACCTATTGCGATCCAGGTCTGCGCTCCAACAGTGCGCACAGGCATGGCGCGCGTACACTGCGTGCCCATCGGTTCTGAAAACGATAGTCATTCAGTTCGCAAAACTCCGCCCGCTAGTGCTGAACAAACAGATGGTAGCATCCCTGTTAGAAAAAGACGGTATCCGCAAGGTCCCACTAGAAAGTACGACAACTGGGTTCTACAGCAAAAAGAGACGGGAGCGTTCGCCCAATACTAGATCTGCGAATGCTGAACAAGTCTTTAATGAAAATTTTATTTTGAATGTTAACCACAGGACAGTTGCTCCGGTATAATTGCCATAAGGATTGGTTTGTGAAATTGGATCTAAAAGATGCATATTTCCACGTACCAATTCACCCACACTACAGGAAGTATCTACGCTTCTCCTTTCAGAGTTAAGCGTACAAGTTCCAAGCTCTGCCTTTCGGCCTGTCTTTAGCCCCGCGTGTTTTCACCAAATGCGTGGAGGCTGCCCTAGCACCGCTGTGCCAGCAGGGGGTGCGAATATACAACTACTTGGATGACTGGATAATATGCAGCTCATCTCAAGATGAAGCCAGTATACTTCACTGACAGTGACGCACCTGAGAAAATTGGGCTTTGCCATCAATATGGAAAAGTGCGTGATGGTGCCAAGGCAGTGTTGCACCTTCCTGGGTGTAGATTTGGACTCCACCACGATGATGATACGCCTTTATCCAGACAGGATACAGGCTATCAGGTCGTGTGTGAGGCTTTTCAGACCTGGTCAGACGGTGACGTCAGCGATAGCATATATCAATCGCCAAGGAGGGGTGCGTTCACCATCCCTTCACCATATGGCGAACCGGGTGCTGCTGTGGGCGGAGCTGAATTTTCTCTCCTTTCGCGTGGTTCATGTGCCAGGGAAGCTGAACTGTGGAGCAGATGTTCATTCCAGAGGAGCTGCAGGGCAGCGGAATGGCGTCTTTATCCTCAGGTCATTACTAGAGAGACTAGAGACTACGCAATATCCACCGTGGTTCTCCCTAGATCAGCCACCTCTGGGTGTGGACGCACTGGCACACACATGCTTCAACGCTCAAGGTCTACATAGCAACGATTTCAGCATGCCATGTCATCTTTAACGGATCGACGCCTGGGAACCACCCACTGACGTTACGCTTTATGGCCGGCGTGCGGCGCCTCTAGACACTGCGGACATTAAGACCTTGTTCTTGAAGACAGCACTGTTACCAGCGCTCGTTTCTGCAAAAATGGGTCGGGGAGCTACAGGTCCTGTCTGTACACCCATCCTGCATGCAGTTTGTGGGGGACAGACAGAGAGTGGTTATGCGCCCTAATGTGGCGTTCACTCCAAAGGTGATTACCGTGCCATTTAGGAATCAAGTACTCGAACTTGAGGCATTTTCACTCTCCACCATTCACATCAGTGGAGGATGAAAGGCTGAACATGTTGTGTCCGGTGCGGTCTTTGCAATGTTACAGTGATCCCACTAAGGGCTTTAGGCGAAGCGACCAGCTGCTTTGGCACCCAAGCCAGGGGTAAGCCTCTGTCCAAAGGGTGGCTGCCGCACTGGCTGGTTGAGGCAATAGAGCTGGCCTACAGGTGCCTGTCCCTGGAGGTCCCGCTAGGCCTGCATGCCCACTCGACTAGAGGGGTCTCGTCTTCCTGGGCCTTATTCTGTGACATTCCTGTCATGTCCATTAATTCCGCATGACGTATGCTTAAGGAAGGGGAGTGAGCTTTCAGCAATTAGCAAACATCCTATATTTTGCAAGAATTTTCAAAGAACCTAACATGTTTCAGTCAGGACTACTTTGCAAAGTAATATTTATTAACTTAATTATTTACATTTTGAGGTATGGCTTTGATCTGGGAGCTCCCTGCCCTTCCATGTGCATACATGGAAAGCTCTTTCCATGCACATATGGAACATGGAAAGCCACAGGCAGGGAGAGCATCAAGGGGGGTCCCCTTGATGCAGGGAACGAGGCAGGAAGGAGCAGGCAACTACCTTTAAGTATATACTCACTCAGTTTATTGTACAATGCGTAGACAGCAACAATCAGCTGGTCTGTCAGCTGATGGCCCAGCAAGCATAACTCAAGTCCTGCCTGAACTACCGCTGTGCTTTATTTCTGAAATGTTCATCAAAATCTAAATGTATTTACACATTAATTAACATGAGCTCTGGTGTAATCCAAAACAAATGCGTGCAGCGACAGCACAACTTATGATGCACCTCTTCCAGGTATACACATTTAGAACATGTTGTAGGTCTAACATCAAAACGGGGTACAGAAGCAACCAGATGTGCATTCATGTCCCCATCAAAAAGCAGACTTAGAAATAGTGAGAGGGGGGGTGTAGAAAAGATAAAAACTCATATTTAAAGACAGAAACTGAGATGGAGAAGAGAGAGTGACATATTTTCCCCCGCAAAAGGTCATGTATTCCCTCGAAGAACAGAAGCAATTATGATGGTTTATGGATATAGATAGTTTGGCACAGGCCTTGTGTGCAGTGTGTGTGTGTGTGTGTATGTGTAAATACATGTAGGTAGGTGTGTGAGGGTGTAAATGTCTGCAAGCTAATGTGTAGTGTGTAGTGTGTGTAGCGTGTGTGCGTGTGTGTGTGTGTGTGTGCGTGTGAGTTTGTTCATGCAGGCATCATGGGAACCCTCTAGAAAGCTTTCCATAAAAATGTTTTTGGCAGTCCATTTAGTGCTTCTTGGGATATGATTGACACATACTTGTTGTCTTAACACTGAGACACAGAGGCACACACATACCGTATAGAAATGTTCACAGTTACACACATGCATATACTGTAGTATAACACAAATGCACACACACACACACACACACACACTCACATGTGTGTTTTAACGGGTGTGTGATGGGTCATAGTTAGCAAAAACTTGGAGGGCAGGTGAAAGTAGAAAAAGCAGCCTGCTCCCTCCCACCAAGGCTGGTGGCATTTATGAGCCATCACAGGGTGCAAAGCTCTTCTGTAGAAATCTGTTGTCCCATCTGTATTTGTGCCTGTGTCATTTGGTTCCTTAATATGAGATATTTGTATTGCTTCATGAAATATAAACTCTGGCCAGAGAAACTACTTTTCCAGTGTGATGAGAGACTGTTTACTTACTTACTGTTTTGCATTGCAAATGAAATTGTCGCATCTTATAAATTGACTATTAAACAGTAGATGAGGTAGTATGCACAATCACTCACTCATACACACATTAAAAATAATATGAATAATAACTTTCTTGATGATTGTATCAGCAACAAAACAATGTACAGACAATGCACAAAAATATCACATATTCAACAGCTTTATGTATTGCATTCTAGTGAATGCAATACTTTCAGTTCTTTCCTTAAATGGCTCACATTAGTTTGACCAGTACAGAAACCCTTCTGTATTTATCTAATGAAACACCATTATGAATTAGGGGTGTCATGAAATACCGGTATGTAACCGTGATAATAAAACATGAAATATTGATATTGTGCTGAAAATAAACGTGATAATATCGTCTAAACAATCCAGCGCCTCCCGCTAAGCCGGACAGACCCGCAACTATAAGTACAGCGCAAGGTTTATTACTGTAAATGAAACAAACTGAGTGCAGGCTAGACAGAATGAGACACACCAACAAGTAAACAAGCCTTTGATCTGTGTTTAATGAACTCTCCAAAACGACAGCTAAGAGCCAGCAGAAACTCAGAACACAACACAATGCCCCACAGGAAACGATAAACAGTAAACGTAAATCAGCACTGGGGAAACAGGTGGCCGTCGACCGGAGGAACACGCACCGGCGATGGGGACAGTAGAGGAGGGGACAGAAGGGGAGACACGCCGCTCAACGGCGCAGCTCCGGTTGTTACGTTAAAACGCAGTGGTGGTTTTTCCTAATGTTTCTAAAAGACAAGACTAGCTCCACTGTGATGTGTTGGTGTCTTGTAAGAAACTAGAGAAGCTGCTCTTTACATTGATAACAAGCGTAACATAGCCTGAGCTAGCAAGCATGCAGCCCCATTGCCAAAGTTCACCATCAACGTTTAGGCTACCATCAACACATTTTTAAGTCTCAGTATTCCATTCCCACTAAAAACAACAGATATTGCTAACTTACCGTTTTTCTTGCATTTTTTGTCTATAGCCATCAGATTCCCTTCCCTTTATGAGTCACAAAGCTGAAATCCCAGCAAGGATTTCACACACCACGCCATCTTTTCGGCCTACAGACAAAAAAAGATTTGATACCTCACACACAAAACATACAATAAACAAATTTGAAGATTAATTTTACTGATATAATTAGGCCTATTATTTTTATATACATTGATATTGGGATAGTATCGCTATCGGAATGATTTTGGCCACAATAATTGTGTAGTGAAAATCTGATATCGTGACACCCCTACTGTGAATCAGAACATGTAGGCGTAACTCAATCGTCAGCCCACTTCCTGTTTTGTGAGCAATGAACCAGCCTGTGCTCAGCATGATGGAGATTACCGGGTGTGAACTGGGATGCGTGTCTTTTGAAACATCTTTTTGAGTTAAAAGGTGGGCAGTGGGTGGCCCGCAGCTAATCCAAGCTTTGAGCACAGCTGGAATCTTTGTAATTTCACCCACTATGCTCACTGCAGTGTCTTTGAATTATTTATCATATTAGCCAAGTTACCGTTGCTGTCCGGTGGGACATTGATGCATGTTTACAGCCAGTTGTATCTATCAAAATGTATTTTGTCTGCGTCAAAATCCTAATAATGTATTATGGTTATTATTATTATTGTTATTATTATTATTATTATTATTAGTATTGTTATTATTATTATTATTAAAACCCAAAATTTACTAAATGTGAGGGGAAAAAAGTGTGAACATTTCTTTTATTCCTGTCGATTCCCCAGCTCTCTCCCATGACCCCTTGATCCTCTCCTCAACAGGAGGGGTTGTGGGTAACAGGGCTAGCTCAGCATGACTAATATAATGAGGAAGGTGTGTGTGTGTGCGTGTGCGTGTGTGTGTGTGTGTGTGTGTGTGTGTGTGTGTGTGTGCACGCGTGTTGTGTCTCTGAGGTGAAACCTTTTTGTGTGTGAGTCACTGAAACAGTGGTGATTGGTTTCTGTTGGTACATGTTCCAAGTAGAATTTTGGTAAGAGAATTGGCCCTTGACACCCCCCTCCTATGTTATTTATAAAAGCATCATGTTAAAGCCCAGGCTATGTAAATAGTAACACAAACAAGGTGGTGAATACCACTTCCAACATCATTGCCTTGGCTTTGCAATGGGTTTAAAATGTGGGGCGGGGCTTTTGAGGGAGTTTTTTTTATTATTTGAGCTTGAAGTTAGCAATCGTTCTCGAGAATGACAGACGATACCTTTAAATGCATGGTCTGTCATTCTCGAGAACGCTTGCTAACTTCGAGCACAAATCAAAACAGTATCACTCCGCGGTCCTCCCCGTCGAAATACATTCTCAAGCAAAGCGTAGTGCTACGGCTTTGTTGACGGCTTTGTTCTTTGAGCGGTGTTTGCCACTTTGTCTATGTTCCATCCAAGTATATTAGCTTATATTTAGCTTGCAATAGCCGACTTTACCTTTAAGTATGTACACTTCATCTAAGGATTAATTTAATCAGCCACAATTTCGGTGGAAATTTAGAATATATCTAAATATAAGTATCTTGGTAGCCAGCATTGTCAGCGAATGCTGTACTTTTGAAAGCCTTTATTTTGTCAGTGAACGTCTTTTCAAGAATGTGGTTGTTTCACTTATGTAGTTCAATATGCAATGGACAAAAAAGGTTTCCCCAGCTGTTGTGACATGTGGAAATTCTTGGGGGTTTAAGCCTAGTATGGTAAAGCTATATACATAGTTTTCTATGAGGGGATGTATTATTTCCCATGATGGGGCTTGGCAAAGATAGAACAACACATCAGACTTAATTCTCCCCCCGTCTCCCGTTTTGAATAAATGCTAGCTCTGCGGTTATTTATCAAAGGCAGTCAGCACAGTGGGCACAGTGGGCAGCTCTTCTGTTAAGGGGCTATTTAATCTAGCACAGTGCCTCTTGGCTCCATTGATTCTGCTGGTGATGTGATGTGCTCATTTTGTCTTAACTGCTTGTAAAAACCCTGTTACGTTTCAATTGGAGAGAGAGAGAAATGGAGATGCTTTATGGCTTTAGGACACACGGACACACACACACACACACACGCGTGCACACACAGTGCTGATGCGTAGGTGTCTTGTGGTGCGGGTAATATTCCAATAGGTCGAATAAGCTGCCAGAGGCTTGCTTTGATGCTAACACCCTTCTCTGTCCATCCCAATATGCTAAAAAGACTGTGGTTTGTTTGTGTGTGTGTGCCTGTGTGTGTGTTTGATATTGAGTTTGTGCACTTACAGTACATGGATGTAAAGCCCTGGAGGGCATTCATGTTACTAAAAACGTACCATTAGTGCTGCACTAAATATGCTAACCTGCGACCTGAGCGCGCGCACAAACGCACACACACACACACACACACACACACACACGGCTGGAGGGTTTCTTAGTATTAAGAGAACTTGTTAAAAAGTGGAGCTGTGAATTGATCAGAGGAATAAAATAAAAAATCAACTATGGCCCTTACCCTGCCACACACAGATACAGTACACACACACACACACACACACACAGAGTCTGTCTCAACAGACAATTTTAGGGCTTTTTTCTGTAAACCAACAATTAGATTAATCCACCCTCTTTTTTTTCTCTCTCTCTCTCTCTCTCTCTCTATCTCTCTCTCTCTCTCCCCCCTCTCTGTCTCTCTCTTCCCTCTCTCTCTCTCCCATTACAAGCCATGCATCTGTTGGGCCTGAACTGGCAGTTGCAGGAGAGCGAGACCTATGGAGCGTTTGAGAATGGGGGTGGGATAGGAGTGGGCAGGGACACCACGCCCAACACTATCATGGTCGCCACGGACAACGGTGAGTCAATTGTTGTTTTTTACTTGTGTGTGGTCATCTATCAAACAGTAATATTAGTGTAATGTATATTCCCAGTTTTCACATACTCTCTTTTAAAAATGTATTATTCATATGGAAACAGTTCATCTTAAAGCGATTACACCACCAGTGGTTTATTGGTAGAAATTGTAGAAATGCATCACCCAAGGCCACTCTATACCACTGTGGTTGTATCAGAAACCAGTGTGTTAAATATTTGCAGCTGTGTAGAAATAGGTAGGCCTGCCGCAGCAGGAGGCACTTTGTTCTAATCAAGCTCCTGGAAATATACGATTGGAGAGATAGGCGGGTCAAATATAGGTCACCACAGCTAGTAACAAAACACTACACAGTGGATAATGCATTCCCAGGCCATACATGAGAGGGTAAAGCAGAAGAAAGTGGTGTTTCAACTAAAACAACTCTACCCATCACAGGCTATAAATAGACTACATGCAACACACAGACACACACACAAGCACGTGACTACACACACACACACCTAGGAGATAATGGCCCAGATGAAGTGCCACCTTCACAACGTCACACGTGGTACGTGTGTGTGTGTGTGTGTGTGTGTGTGTGTGCGTGTGTGTGTGTGCGTGCGTGTGTGTGTGTTTTCACACGAATTCCCCGTGTCACACTATTCTCTTGACAATATGTGAATATGTACATACACACATACATACAGGCAATATCCAACATATGTACATTTGAAGATGTTGTTTGCTGTTTTCACAGAGATCCTCGTCCACACAGTAACGACCAACCCAGGGAAGGAACACATACATTACATCTCTGAGCATGCTCAGGTTGCTAGGCATATCATCTACAGTTCTTAGAATGTGTTAATAATTAAGCTGACTATAACAAACAGAAAACGGTGTCGACAAAACATTGAGTCCTGTAAAATGACAGCTGTTTTGTTATCTCCAATCTAAAGGTACACCATCATCACTAGCTTTGCTAGCCTTGAGCGACACTTTGCTAACAACACTCACCTTTATTCAAACAGAGCAACTCATCTATTGACTGGTTGATGTTGGGAGCTTTTCTATTATGTGTATACAGTATACTCTATATATACGGTGTATATGTATATGTACAATATATATACTGTATATATAACTGAGATGCTGTGTTGAAATGTAATGTTGAAACCACTTGGAAGTGCTGTAGGAGCAGATTTAGGTTGTTGTGCCAGCCATTCAGCACAGGTAAGGGAGTGTATTTGCTCTCTGCATTTCAAACTAGTTCCCTAGTTGGAGGCCATGGGTCACAAAAGTATAGTATGACTTGTTTTAAGCATTGCTAAAACCTGCAGAAGAAAAGCATTTCCCACCCATCTTTGCCTAATAATGCCCAAGTAATGTCTGTATGTTACTGTAAATTGTTCCCAAAAACTAATTGGATTGTGGGGATTCCCAAGATGTGTGCTAGTTTATAACTTGCTGGTCATCACACGTGTGTTTATGTATGTGTATTACTGTAAGAATGCCTTACAGGGTTGACTGTTTTGTATTGGAAGCTGTTAAGATTTTACAAAGGAAACTCTTTGCCTCAGGACTTAAAATTTGAAACCAGGCCCATTTCTTTCCCCACCTAAGTATGAAGCCAAGCCAATCTTGGGGAAGGGGTGGGGGTTAAAACTCTGTCTTGAGTCACCGTGTCTGTGGAGCACAGTTTGTTCTGGATATGAATGTCAAACGCGCTAGCAGGAAGCCTTCCAGGTGGTTCATAGACCCTTTAATGTCAAGAGGGGTTTGTACACAAAAAGTATAAATAAACACTAGCTTTGTGGCCCGGTCACGTCAGAATATAGCCCATGGTTTAAAACATACAAGACAAGAAATGTACTGTGTTTGTGTGCGTGCGTGTGCATGCGCGCGCAGGCGTGTGTGGGTGTGTCTGTGGAGAGAGAGAGTGAAGGCACAAAATCAATTGTTTACCTAATATAAAGTCATTTTCACACACACACACACACACACACACACACACACACACATACGCACGCACGCACACACACACTCCCTGGAAAGCTGTACCTTCCTAATTAATGAGCTGTAATAACAGCTGGTAATCATTTCAAGATACTGGTGCTATAGATTAGCATGTGTGTGTGTTAGAGAGAGAGAGAGAGAGAGAGAGAGAGAGTTACATTGTTAGCCTAGTCTAAACTGATGACATATTTTTGAGATTCAAACATAATGTTGTATATATAGTGTGATGTAATGTCTAGACATGCAATATGAATTAGACACACACACATCTGAGTAGGTGTTGAGTCTTAGCCCATAATTCTCCTAAACGGTTACATTATGAACATTATGGGAATATAAAACGGCAGTCCCTGGAAAAGAAGGTGATTAATCCACTTGCTTGGTACTGTATGTATGGCATCTGTAGGAAATAAAAAGGATGAAATATTATTTGTGTTTGTTACAGTAAAGGCAGGGTTAGTTTCTGTTGTTTTATTCTAACTTCCTGAACCCCTCTTTCCTAGGTAAAATGTTTCTCCTGGAGAACAACACCATAGACACGGGCGAGGTGGACGTTGGCAGACGAGCCATTCAGGAAGTTCCCCCTGGTACGTTATCTCACACACACACACACAGTATGGTACAATGGACACAGTCCAGACGTGAAATTAAGTACTTTTTCACGTGTTAGTATGAGAGGGTATTTTGTCCACTGCAATCTACAAGGCAGCAGTGGCGCAGTGGGTAGAGCAGTCAGACAGGTGATTGTGATATCGCTGGTTTGAACCCCTCTAACACCTCACCGAGTGTGGAGGTGTCCTTGAGAAGACACCTAACCCTAACCTTGTGGTTAGATGGTGCCTTGCTGGGCTGACATTAGTGTGTGTGAATGGGTGGATCTTAGGCACTTTAGGTCAATTAGGCAAAGACAACTCTATATCTCTGATTTGAGCAGCTCCCTTTTTCGCCATGGCATAGCATTCAGCATAACATTAGGATGTTTGGCCAGTGGTCTGAAATCATCACAGAGCTATGGTACCTGCTGTGATAGGAAGGTGTTGGTGTGATACTGTGGGCATTTTACTGTTCGACTTCCACAGTCCTAGATCCTCATTCTGAGCAGTGCAGGTTGAGGTAGCTTGATGATAGAACTGCTAGAAATAAGTATAATAACAATAATAACATTATTACTTAATAATAATAATGACAAACAATTATTATTGTGTGTGTGTGCATTACACGTATGTGTCCATGTTTGTGTGCAGTACAGACTACATAATGTGGCTGATTTATGTATCTATGTCTTATTTCATGTATTTCATTTTATTGTGAAGCACTTTGTGATGTTTTTCTGTGAAATGTGCGATATAAATACAATACAATAAATACATGTTACTTACTTACAGACTACAGAATAACATTGCAACAAATAGGCTACAGAGCATACCATATCAATATGCTAGCCTATTGAACTCATCAGCTAGTGACTTGTTGGCAATAGCCTGCAAGTTGCTTGAGAAGTTGTCTCAGAAACAAAAGTGAATGTAGGTAAGATATCTTGGTTCCCTCTCATTTCAGCAAATAGCATAATGCATGTTTAGTAAGATAACAGACATGTGCCAGTGTTGTCACATCACAGCTTCTCAAGCACTATCCTGCTTCAGCTTTTCCTCTCTCTTTTTTTATTTTTTCATTATCGGACGGTTATCTCCTCTTCATATTGGCATTGCCATGCCCATGTGTGTATCACAACAACACAATGTGGCTACTGTGAACTCCCAACCCTCAAACAGCGCACTGTGTGCACGCCCTCATCTACACAGTGTTTTTTACGACAGAACCAATACACATAATCGGCTATGCGCCGTCATTTAATCTGAACGGCCAAACGTCAGACGCTATGGGCCTAGTTTAAGGTTAGACTAATCAGAGATCCATGGGGCCCTAGGGGGATTTTGAATGTGTCGATGCAGTAGGCTACTGCGCATTGTCGCTGGACAAAGGGCGTTCAGTGCCGTTCATGTCGTCGTTGTGGACAACTGTTCAGCGGCCGTCTGGGACACCCTTCCAGCTCGGGGACCCAGACACTTGCCTTCCATGGTCCAACGGCTCTGGCTTTGAGTGGCCAGAAGTTTGGAAAAGTGCTATATAAATGCAGTCCTTTTACTGTATATTTTAATAAATGTCATATATTTAAGATTAGCTTTTGATTATTTGCAGCAAACATTTGGATTATTCCCAGTGTCATTAGATGCTATATTTGCTTTCATTGAAGGTGTATTTATATTTTTTCTCATTTGCTCTTTTTTTCTCATAAAAGGGATATTTTGGCGGTCACAGCTGTACATCGACCAACCGCAGTTCTTGAAATTCAACATCTCTGTGCAGAGAGACGCTCTTCTTGGGGTTTATGGACGCAAGGGCTTGCCCCCCTCACACACACAGGTAAGGACACACACACTGACTGTACCTCAAATTCAAAGGTTTCCTCCTCTAGTTTAACTAGGATGTGAATGAATGAATCATGACATCCAACATTTTCAACTGAATCCTGTTCAGATGAAACGAAACAAAATAGGTCTGCACACATTGTTTCATGAAATCACCTGGGAGGGTTATATTTTTGCTCATGTTGTCCTTTATGCAGAAAGGATGTATTTCCTAAAACTGCAGAGGATGTTTTAATCAAAACAAAAAGTGTACAGGTACGTGACAATGCTTTGTGGACAGACAAACAACAACCCAGTCTTTCTCTTTACTAGTTTTAAATGAAACATGTTCTGGATTGAAAAGGATTGTGCTTCACGATGTGTGCAGAATCATTTCCACATACAAAACACTACTAGCTTAGAGACATCTTCTTCATTGACTAGGTTTGGTTTGTGTGTCTAGCAATATGTTTTGTTTGTCTCTCTATACTTATGTGGCTGTCTGCTTCTGTGCTTGTGTGTGTGTGTGTGTGTGTGTGTGTGTGTGTCCAGTACGATTTCGTAGAACTCTTGGACGGCAGTCGTCTCATCTCTAAGGAGAAACGGTCTCTTAGTGACATCGACACAACGCGCGCACACTTTGCAAGCACGCGGGAGGAAGAGGGCATCGGAGGGGCCCGGCGTGCCCGTTCGGTGAGCTTGCACGAGGCTGGCTTCATTCAGTTCTTGGATACAGGCATTTGGCACCTGGCATTCTACAACGATGGACGCAACACAGAACAAGTGTCTTACAATACCATCCTCATAGGTGAGCTGTTGACCTTATGTTAGGTAGGTATAGTCAGCTATTGGAAGCTAAACACAGCCCAGGCTCTGTAAATATGGAACGCAAAGTGGCAAACAGCCCTCAAAACAACAATGCCCTTGGCATTGCAATGAATTTCAATGTGTGGACAGGGTGTTTTTCGTGTGCTAAGCATTAGGGCTGTGTATTGGCAAGAATCTGGCAATACGATACACACGGGGCAAGATTTGTACTATTGCGATACTGTAAGCAAGGCGATATATTGAGATTTCAAAGTTGTGGAAAACTGTCATAGCAATGCTAATGTGTGGCGCTGCTGCAAAAAATAGACGAAAAAATGAAGATGAAATAAGCTTAAAGCAACATCTGGTAACAAGCACCTTTGTTCTCTTTTTGCAGTTAATGTATTTTGTACATGGTCCCTTTTACAAATACATTGAGTAAAAATAAATTAATAATCGATACAATGTTTTAGATCATCTATACAGTATCACGCAATGTAATATTGCGATACTCGGGTGTATCAATATTTCATACATCCATACTAAGTCTGTAGACAATTCACCAAACCACATCATTTCAGATTGCTTAAACATAGCAGGAAGTGAGGAAAATACAAGATGTAAGCTCTTTTTGTGTTAGAAGGTTAATAGATGTAGTCACATTCAAGAACCACTAAACAATTGTCTCAACAATTGGTTACTGAAAATGAATCTTGGCTTGGACTGAAGAAATGCTTGGCACATATTTCTGACTTGTAGTCAGTTGTCAGAGCATTTGGCGTGGCAGTTTGCCACATGACTCAAAATTCTTATACAGGATAAAAGACATAAATATTCTAGCGATAGCAGCTTTTCACAGGAAGTGGCTATTTAGGTGTAGCAGGGAAAGTTAATTGTTTCAAAGGAAAGCTGTAGCTATGGAAACTCCCTACCTGCATGTGTGTGTGGGTGAAGATGACCCAATTAACCCACATCCCTCCTTAACCCACCAACCTGCCTCGCTCTCTCTCTCTTTCTCTCTCAATATATGTCCCACCCCCCTTCCCAACCCAATCAGAGTCCATTATGGAGTGTCCTCAGAATTGCCATGGAAATGGAGACTGCCTTTCAGGAACGTGTCACTGTTTCCCAGGGTTCCTTGGACCGGATTGCTCTCGAGGTAAAACCCAACTAATACACACACACACACACCATATCCCAGGCTGGCATGGTTAGACTGATGACCACCCCCCGCCCCCTCCTCTTCAGCTGCATGCCCGGTGCTGTGCAGCGGTAACGGTCAGTACTCGCGGGGCCGCTGCCAGTGCTACAGCGGCTGGAAGGGCACGGAGTGTGACGTTCCGTCCAACCAGTGCATCGACATCCACTGTGGGGGCCACGGCATCTGCATCATGGGCGCCTGCATCTGCAACACAGGCTACAAGGGCGACAACTGTGAGGAAGGTAGGGATGGGAGAGAGCTCCACAGCGCAACGCATAGTGCCCCTCTGGTCACACGGTGCAACTGCTGTCGCATTCTACTGAAGATTTTGTCATGTTGGTGCAACGTGGTGTACGAGGAGGAGCAGTATTTAATACTGGTTTTGATCTCAATGCACATAAAGTACATGTCTTGTATTCTAGTTTCTTCAAACTAGAATATAAGACATGTTTTCAGTTATTTCACACTTTTTTGAATATAAAAAAATACAAACAATTATTAAAAAATGTATATAAAAAAAATATATTGAAAAATATATATATGTAATATAAATATAAAAAAATAAAGAAAACGCATTGAATGAGGTGTGTCCAAACTTTTGGCCTGTACTGTATATGACACATTACAATCAAACAAACATATGTTTACTTTCAAAATATATTGGTCCCCATAATAATACAATAATTACAGTTAGTATAACATTATAATGAAATAATATAATAATTTATATTTCAAGCATTATTATAAAGTATGTCATACAGACAGAATGACACTAACATTTTCTTTTGTTTGTTTATGCTGTTGGTTTGACTGGTCTGGGAGGACTAATTCTAATACGAAAAGCAATAAAAAGTAAATATTGTAAATTCATTATTATTATTATTATAATTTTTTACGCTATGTGGGACCAGCAAACCCACACACTGACAGGTAACTTAGTGTCGCTACATGGTAAACTAATTTGTCTGATCGTTCTATAAATGCTACCTCACACATATACAGATACACGCATGTACATTAGCTATTCGGTTGTTGACAGCTATTTGGCTAAGTCAGTGTAGCATCTACACACAAAGCTAATTTCCTCCGTTCTCACTCGGAGAAAATCAATACTAATATGTGGTCAGATACTAGCTCAGAAAACACAGTAACACACAGGCACACGCAGACACACATGCTCATACACATTACACATTAATGTACACATGCTATATGGTGTGTATGCATAAAAAAGTACATGTTGTTTTCTTTACAAAATGCAGACATACATACA
Source organism: Amblyopsis rosae (assembly GCA_025399935.1). Taxonomy (NCBI): domain Eukaryota; kingdom Metazoa; phylum Chordata; class Actinopteri; order Percopsiformes; family Amblyopsidae; genus Amblyopsis; species Amblyopsis rosae. The sequence continues at coordinate 16,402 of JAODTR010062230.1, forward strand.
CATACTGACCAGATTAGCGCCATGCTACATGTTTGTGTGTACTATACGTGCACGCATGTGTGTGTGTTATATATTGGGTTTTCTTCATGGTAATCTAATTTCAGACCATAGGAACTATAAATTATATTATTGATTTCCACTATTAGTATCACAGTCTAATGTAATCTCTGGGAGCCACTTGCTAATTCTATTGACTTTCATTCAATGGTGCTTTATTGTAGAGAATGTGAATTATGTGAGTTTAAAGCAGGAAGTGACAATAGGAATAATTCGATATGGAATTATAAACCCTCCCTGGGAACCATCACCTTATCGTGGTGGAGAGGTTTGTGTGTCCCTATGATCC